>RJWT010036438.1:0-13256 GCA_004365215.1 Cuniculus paca | reverse complement strand
AAAGAAAACAAGAAATTTAGAATCAGATAAAGCAGGTTTAAATCCTGGTATTGATAATTATCAACTCTTTGTTGATATGTATGCCATCTAAATCTCTAAGCTTCTGCTTTCTCAATCACAAAGAAAGAAGCGGATGTGAAATTGTAGATTGCTATAAGAATTAAAAATAAATAGGTAAAGTATCAACGCAGTAGGAATCCAGTATATTCTTGCTTTTATTACAGAGTTACTAAATTGTAAAGCTTTAATCTGTTACTCCTGTTAGATACCCTTTGTGTTTAAAAGACACATGTAACATATTAATTCAAAGATACCTGGCTTCAATAACAGGATGAGAGTAACAGTCTTTCTCTTCTATCTATTTATACACATACCCACACAAATATTTCACTATAGGACCATAATTGGTTTCAAAATGTTTGCTTATGGACGATTAATTTCTGTTATTATTAGTGAGAAAACACCACTGTTCCTATTAATAGAAAAGTCATCATGCTGGCAATAACACTAACATGTGTTTGGAATTACATACTATTGATAACAATGAATCCTTTCTCTACACTTGAATAACTGTATAGACTTGGTCATCTTTCAGAGCCTGCATGAATTACAGTAATATAGTACTTAAATGTTCTGAATGTGTTAGAATATAATTTTTGCACAAAATAAACATGATATTCTAGAAAAAAGTTTGAATTTTCATGAGAATACATGGGATTTGGGACAGACTACACAGCACTCATACAGTAGGAAGAGACATTGATGACAGTCTGCCTTACATGCAACTGAAGGCTGTGCCTGCCTCTAGTGAAAATATACCAAATCAAATAAAACGAATGAACGTAAATGTATATTAACAAAGTGAAAATGGACATATATGTATGTATATTGCACAAATCTTCAAAATGTCACTATAAAAATGCATGTAAGAGCACTTAAGCATGAAAAGAGTCTATCATCAATGGGGACTAACCTGAAAGAGGCAAACTTGAATCTTTGGTGGCCCAAAAAACATGAACATAATGGAAAATACATAACACTTTGATTACTTTTCTTATCTCAAAGTCTGACCTCAGATGTATAAGATTCATATTTAAGAGTCTTTAAAATCTTCCATCACCTTTTCAACAACCCCTAAAAAGTTATAACTTTCATAGAACATAATCACAAAAAGTGACCAACCCTACCCCCATTGAGTTGCTCAGTAGGAAAATTAAGAGACAGTAAGGCTAATCCTTCAAAGGGATTGCATTTAGCTGATGGAAAAAGAAATAGATGAAAGTGAATAGAATATTCAACAGAATGTTCAGAGCAAAGGAGAAGAAAAGAAATGCAAAGTTTCATGAGATCCAGTGATAAATCCATCTATAACACCTGCATGGTTCATAAGAAAAACACACACGGAGGTACAAACATCACATATCCAAATATCAAAAAATTTAAAGGTTACAAATCAAGTCAATCCTATAGATTTTTAGATTTTTTTGATGACGATTCCTATAACAAATTACAAATTCTTTCAGGTTGTGTAATGCTGCATATTCCTAAAACAAATTACAGTATTTATTATCAGGAGTCTACAATTTGGGAAGCTCTCAGTGGGGTCATGTTGTCATTACACGATGTAGCATCACATGGGGTGGTTAGAATGGCTGTGAACTGGCTGTGATGATGTAGCAAATGTGACGATGATGTCACTGGATTGGGTCCTAGGTTCTTGGTAATGGCTAGTTCCTTCATTTGTTTCAGCTGGGTTTTTCAGGAATAAGATCCTCAAATGTAGCTAAGGCTGGTAGCAGTTTAGAGGGGAAAGAGGAGGCTAATGCCTATGAAAATTAGAACTGGTCAGAGAATCCCTTCACAATACAATGAAATTTAGGCATCAATGGAAGGAAAAGAGGTAGAAAACTAATAGGCAGAGCAAGTTTTTAATTGCTATGAAAACCTAACAAAGTCTTGATCAAAGCAGTGAGGAGATCCAGAGCAAATATTATCATGTTTGGTAGAATCTAGTATCTCCACTCTGTGCTGTCACTGGCTGGGGGTAAGAGTAGCATGGCCTCGACTACAACATTGAGGTAAATCTTGAAAAGGTTCTATGTAAAGGCATTCCATTAAGTAGATTCCTTGCTCAATAGCTAACTGCTTTTCAAAGAGAGTATTCTATACTTCTATACTTCAACAGAGGGCTTCACATGATCTCTCATGTGGTTGGCATGAGCTATCTCACAGCATAGTGGTCTTGGGCATGATGGTTGGAGTACAAAAGTGGAAACTGCTAGGCCTTCTTAAACTGCAGGCCAGTAACTGACATGGTGGCATTTCTACTACATTGTGGTAGTTAAAGCAAGAGGAAGGGAGATTCAGGTCAGATTTAGGAGGAAGGGATCACACAAGATTGTAAATATCAAGATGCACAATTCATTTATCACTGGAACTATTAACAATCCCACTCTAACATTTTCCGACTGAAACAGAAGTGTAAGTTGGGGTCCTCATACTTTCCTATAATTTGTGTTATAGATTGTATTTCGGTTACATAGAGAACCAGAAAACTATTAAAGTATGTTGCATTACTTGATTTTCAAAATCATAATTTCCTAAGGACCAAAGAGCCAGAATTCTTGGAATATCCAGGTTTTTGCCTTAGAATATGCTGGTAGAAGAAAACCAACTGACTCTCTGTCTCTGGCTCACAGACCAGCCCCATCTGTTATTATTCCTAGTTCCATATGCCTCCGGAAGTACCAATAATATATATATCTGGATAACCCAAATAACATATCCCAAGTAAATTGACTTCTTTTACTATTACCTTCATCTTTTTAGATAGAAGCCATCTTTTTTCTTTTGCCAGATCTCTAGCACGGTCTGCCTTTGGGAGGACATGATGAGAAGGGTATCCTAGAGGAGTTCCAGAAGGCATCCTCACAGCAAATGCTAGGTGGACTGATACAAGATAAAGATAGGAAATTTATTAATCTGCAAATTTCTCACCTCACAGAGGGAGGGGGCATGACCAGAGGAGGTCTCTACAAAGGGCAAAGTCCAGAAGTGGCTCTTGTCTAAGAAATACTGGTCAAAGTGAAAATTTTCAAGAGGAGTGGAACAGTGGGTACCTAAATTGTTCTTTTCCTTCTCTATTCCTCTTTGGAACAGGATAATAATCAAAGCAAACATATGTGAGGAAAATGTGCAACATTGGGAAATTTCTTATAAAAAAGTGTAACATATATATATATATATATATATATATGTAATGATGTAAACACACCATAATATGTCAAAATACAAAAATACTGAAAACAAAATGAATAGCATAACTATCTGTACTGACCTGCAGGAATCTGATACAAGGTTACATTTCTAAAGTATGCTTAAATATACAATGCCCACTTTCTCCAATATACACAGATACCGAAATGAATCCAAAAACCACCTTTACACATAAAAACACGACCTTATACTCTGACCACTGAGAAAATCAAGTAGTGGCAGTGATTAACCTATTAACATTGGTTGCATTTGGGGAAGTAAATGATGGAAGATGTAGAGAAGAGTGTGTTTCTGAACTTCTTCCCATGTGTATCTCTATCGTTTTAGGCATTAAAACAGGTACAAACTTTTCAATGCTTAAGAAAACTAGTCCAATGAACTAAAGATAAGAAAAATGTAAGTTATTAAAGATAAAAATTTTGTAAAATGTTATTAATGCAAGCTTTACCATAGTCAAACAGAATATAGACTTAAGAAAGGCCATCAGTCTTGGTAATTTAAGGGCCACTGTACAGTATTTCATGTGACAGAGCAGTGGAAGTAGACAACTGACAAAAGACTTAAAAAAAGTGGAAAGTGAGGAGAAAAAAAGCTTGTGAACATCCACAGCTCTCCTGACAAATCTGTCAAGAACATACAGTGGGTATAGAATAGTCTGTTCAGTAAATGCTGTTGCAAATAGTAGATATCCACGTGAAGATGAATAAAATTAGACCCTAATATCATATACAAAGTTAACTATAAATGCACCAAAGATTTTAATCTAAGAACTGGAATAAACATAGAAGAAAAGCTTTATGACATTGGTCAGGGCACGTTTTTGGATATGACTGCCAAAGCCAGGCAGCGAAAGGAAAAAATAGACAAATGGGATTAAAGCAATAAAAAAAAAAAGCTTCTGAACAACAAAAAAGTAATAATACAGAGTGAAGAGAAAACCTATGAAATGTGAGAAAATATTTGTAAACCACAAGTCTTATAAGGGGTTAATGTCTAAACTATATAAAGAATTCAATTCAATAGCAAGAAGACAAAAATATCTGACTTACAAGGGCACAAATGACATGAATAAACACTTCTCAAAAGAGGAATGGCAAGAGTTTGGGAGATGTTGGACAATGGATTCAAAATTTCATTTGCAAAATGCAAACATTGAAACAACATAAATGTTATTGTTGATGAAGAACTTGTCTATTATATGACATGGTGACTATAGTTAATAACAATATGTTGTGTTGTTGGAAATTATTAGGAAGATAAATTTTAATTGTCTCACCACAAAAAATAAGTATATAAGGTAATTCATAAGTTAATTAACTTGACTTAGTCATTTCATAATTGTACGTATTTTAAAACATCATGTCATATACTGTATGATTTTTATCCACTAAAATAAATCATTAAAAAGAATGTTAATAAAATTACTTTTGGTGGGAAAACTACAAATATTCACAAAAAGGTAAAAAAGTTCTATGTAATTACTAACCAAATTAAGATGTGAAATATTTAAAGGATAGTTGAATCCTCTACTATAATACATTCCTCGCCCTTCTATCCAGAGAAATACAGTATGAACTTAAGAATACCTTATCTCAAGCTATGGTATATGATTTAAGTATATTATACAGCAATATATTATTAATTGAATATTTTAAATTTATAAGTATGCATGTATCCTCTGTTATTTTTTATCTTTTCTCTCTTATTTTGTTCTTGAAATTCTTACCTATTCTACTGCTTAGAAATCTTACTTTACTAGTATATAAAAATCTTGTACTTCATTATTTAATGAAAATGCACACTTCATCATTTATTCACTTTGTTAATTATTAACATTTATGTTGTTTCAATGTTTGCGTTTTGTAAACTTCTTTTATGAAATTTCTTGTTTATGCCCCCTTATACATGTAACCTGAGAATTTTCCAATTCATACAAATGGATTCACACCTCGAGACTTTAAGCATAAGGATTTTCAACTTTATTATCCAATAAATTTATCTCCAAAATCGTTTTAGAAAATTCTACTGCTCACCAGCTACCTGAGAGAGGTCATGTTTTCTCATGTCCTCACCACCACCCCTATACTGCCATGATTTACAAAATTTTGTTTCCAATTTCTGTGTGTGAGTTGCTTTCTCATTATGATTTTAATTTGTATATATAATGTATAATATAGCTAGAAATGACTTATATGTAAATATATAATATAAATATGATATAAATGTATATTTCCTCTGTGAATTGCCTACTTACTGATTTACAATGCCCCACTGTGCTATGTACAGTTTACATTTATGTTTGAGTCTTTCCTCAGGGTAAGTACTATAGTTGTATAATAACATTCATTCTACATTTTATATTGTTTTGGCTACTTTTCTGTTCCTTGTGTTTCCATTAAGATTAAAAATTTAAATTGCGATAAGACAACTTTGTTGAGTTTTTAATTGGATTACATTGAAATCATATATTAATTTGGAGAGAACTAAGATTCTCATCATTTGCATATGGATCTATCTCTGTTCATATATTTTTTAATTTCTTTCCTGTTAGTTTTAATATTTTCTATTAAGGTTTCACATGTCATTCATCAAAGTTATTCTTATTACTTAATATTTGTCTTTTTATTTTCAGTAGAAGTTTAAATTGTTCGTATTATTTCTCTACCAAAAGAAATGTAAAATGTCTTATAGCAGTTATGATAAGTTTTCTTCTTAATTTTGTTAGCATTTTAATTCTGAAAAGTCATAAAATTTTAATTAATTCTTTAATCCAAATTTGAAAAGTGAAGATTAATCTTCGTTATTGTTGTTAACTTCATCATATTTTGATCAGAACAAGATCTGTGCATACTAATACTTTGATGGTCATTAAAACCGGCCACCACATCCAAAAAGTCAAGTCCCTTTTGCCTTTCATTTCCTTTTTCAGTGATAACAAGGTAACAAGCAGTTTGAATTGCTGAGGATGAAGACCACAGTTTCCTTGTCTCCCTTGCAGCAACACAGTATGGAGTACCTTGCTGTAGATTGGTGGATTTGAATTTCTCAATTTGCACCTGCTCTAGATTTTTTTTTTTTCTTTCAATACTGGGGATTGAACTCAGGGACTTCACACCAACATACAACCTCAATTCTTTTTTACGTTTATTTAGAGACAGGGTCTGCTAAGTCACTAGATTGCCCAGGCTGAGCACTGATGTGTGATCTTCCTGCCTCAACCTTCCAGACTACTAGTATTACAGGTGTGCGCCACCATGCTAGGTTCATACTGTGGATTCTGTTGCCTGCTCCCAGTCCATTTCCATAAACACAAGGCCTGTTAAAAGCAGCAGTTCTAACCCTCAGAAACCTGTTTGTGTGCCTAAGAGACGTATTCGGTCTGAAATTCTTTCGCATCTCTTGTGTCATTCGCTTTTGCTTATTGGGATTTTCTTTGACCTTTGTCCACTTGTCCATGCATGCAATATATTTTTGAAAACATATTCTATCTAGATTTTATTAGCTTTTCTGTTCCAGGAGAGTTAAGCTGTTTACCTCGATAACCACACCACTATAATTAAAGTCAAACAATTAGTCTTGTCTTTTCTTGTTACATATAAATAAGTAATACACTTTTAGTATAGAAGAGCATAAGAGCTCAATTAGTCACTCTGTTGTGTCTTCCTTTCCAGTGCTCTTGACCCATATTTGTCTCCTTTTTGTTGCACAGATTTTATAAAACAGAAGGTGTGCTTGAAACATACAGTGGATGTTTGAATTTTAAAACAAGACATATTGACATTCATCTCCCTCAAAATGCTTCCCTCACTTTAAACACACTTATCCCATAGTTCTTCCCATGTTCTGAAACAGTTCTGGAAGTCTTCTTTCATGAGTGTCTATAGTTGTGCTGTGTAGCTGCCTTAATGTCTTGAATTGGTTCAAGATATTTACCTCGCATGGTTATTTTGATCCTAGGTCAGAACCAAAAGTCACATAGTATCAGACTTAGGGACTAAAGTGATGAAGACATGCTGGAGTGATTTTAAAGGCCTTTCTTTATGTTGCATGGCACTCCGCTGCAGCATTCATCCATATTTTAAATTATACCTTGTAAACAAATTTGCTAACCAGGACTTCCAGAATTGCTTCAGAAAGTGACAAGAATGATGAGTGTGTTTGAAATGAGAGAGGGAGTGACCTGAGAGGGATTAATGGCAAGTGTTTTTTACTGTAATATTTTTTTTAATTTTAAACATTGTCACAGGCAGATACCGTCTTTTCAAAACCACATCCCTAGTATTCACTTTCCAAGTATGTTAAATAAGAAATGCATTTAAACATAACAATATTGTTTTATTATTTAATAGATACATTTACACATCAAAACACTTTTATTTATCATTTATATTACACCAAATTCAAATTATTTTGTTTTATTTAAAATTCTTGAATTTATATATTTTATCCAATAAACATGTATGATTTCTTTTTTGGGGGATTGTTTTCTGATACTAATTTGAATGTTGTACTAATATTGCAGTGGAGATGGCCCTCCTCATATGCTAGAGATTTTGAAATAAATAACTTTTAAGTTTTTCAGAGGCTAGGGCCCTTATTGGCAATAACTCTAATAAATTTTAGTCTTTTTTATGGTTAGTGATGTAGTCACACCACTTTTTCTAGCACCTACCCTGTTTTTTGGACAATGACTGCAATTAGAAAGTTTCTAACTGCCTAGTATTTTCTTCTTAAAAATGTCATATTTATGGCTTAATAGTTTTCTTATTGCTGATATTGAATACTTATTTTCTCTCTTTATATGATCAAGCATGTAGGATCTGTTTTTGACATTTTAAATAACCAAATTTATCTATTAGTTTTAGTCTTTATTTTCTTGTATTTCAGTTAGTGTTTCCTTCAGTAGTCATCAAATTTAAGTGTTTTATTTTGTTTGTTTTAGTAAAATCATTTGTTCATTATACTTATTTCTAATGAAAGTATTGAATTCTTCATAATTATTTCTATTTTTCTGCAGTATCAAGTTAGTTCTTTATTATACCCAATAAAGATTTTCAGCTCAATTTACATTTTTTTTATCTCTAGATACTTTTCTTATCTCCTCTAGCTCACATTTAATCTCAGCCTTTGTCTTAGGCAGCTTCCTTTTTCCCCCTATCTTTCTTTAAATTAATTTGTCCTTCTAAAAACACGAGACATAACTATTCTTGGGATTACCAGATACAGTCAGCCAGGGAATGATGCAACAAGAGACAATCACAAAATCTGAGTGGGTTAAGCCAATAAGAGTTGACTTTTATCCCATGTGTTTGGACTACAGTCTGTGCTGGGCTCTGCTTTGTTTCATCTTCAATCAGTCTCAGGTAGATGGAGCCACCACCTTCTGGACCAGCTATCATAGCACAAGAAAGGCAGTATAGTGAAAGGTCACTTTAGCTCTTACCATCTTGTGCTCTGAAGTGAGCGCACTGCTGCTCATATTTCTTTGGCATAAGCAAATCCACACAGCTACACCTAACTTCAAGGAAGATGAGAAGTACATTTCTGTCATGTGCCCAGAAAGAAAAGAGAACTAGAAATAGCCAAGAACAACTAACGACTATCATGATTGGCAACGTAGGTATACTATCGTTAAATTTAAACTTGTGTGCTGTGGTAATCCTTTTGTTCTTTGAATCTTAAGACAGAAATTTTCAAACACAATTTTCAAACATTATGTTTAGCACTACTTTTATAATATGGTTCTTTTCAACTCAATGAAATGTTCTGTCTTCCTCTATTTAATTATTTCTCTTACTAGTGGAAGGATAATGCTCCCTCAAATAATTTGAAAAACCTTGCTTTGTTCTCTTGGAAAACAAGGATGGAAAACTATAATACATTCCATTACTTTTCCATATTTTCTTTTTGAATTATCATGCCTATGCAGTAGTAGAGGTGCATTGAAAATAGAGATAAATTGTGTGTTTGACAGGCAGAGTTGTCAGAAAGAAGCTGCCCTTCGTTTTTCCTAGCTCTCATCTATGCGTAAAACATTTTCTCTTGAATTAAAAAGTTCTTTTTCTTTGGTACTTGCTGTTCTACTTCAGCACCCAGAGAGTAGTCTGTTTGTACCAGTTCCTCCAGGAGAATAATACTAAAGTAATGTTCTTATTTACCAAGGTTGATCTACCTTCTTTTCTGAATGAGCTGTCTGTTAATATTTCTATGATAATGAGTAGGGAACTACAGTTTCGTTGAACAAGTATCCTCATAATGAAACAAAGAAGCAGCTGCAAACCAATGCAGTAGATGGAAGAGGAGGGCAATGTTGTGGGGTTGACTAGGAAAAGCTGCTCTAGCAAGGTGAGGAAAGACCAGTTTAACTGGATGGAAATATTTGGTCTGCCCCTTATTGTGGTATGGCTGCAGCATGTTGTATGAATGTGAAATATGTCTGATGGAGAGAGAAGATTTACTAGTTAACAGATTATGGAGTAAGGAGTTCCCAGCAGATTTAGACATAAAAACAACAGAGCTAAAGTACATGTTAAATATAATATTTTGGAAGAACTACCCCTGATCTCAAGGCATTTGCACATACCAGACATAAATATAAGGCTTCTGGTAATATTTGCAGAATTTCTGTATACAGGTGTATCAGAGTTTCAAGGAGGTAGAGATCATGTCCCATTGGTGATTTTGTAGGTGGGATTTAATCTGAAAGTCAGATAAATGAACTGAACCCCTTTTATTCCTCAAAAGAGTGAAGTTGTAATCACAAAATAGACCTGACCATGGAAGCTAAACCCTGAAGAGTGGGACAATGAAGACAAAAGTCCTTGTGAGGTGGGTAGCTAGGTGATGTTTGAAAAAGGGCCTACACTGAAGCAAGTAGAACCAGAATGACAAGAGTGAAGATGAGTCTGCAATACTAGATCAAAGTTATTATATAGACTCACTTGCATGCCACAATGAAGACTTTAAATTTAATAGCATAGATAATAGTCACTTTCATCAAAGAACTGAGATTTGAGAGAGCCATTGTACTATAGATGTAAGTACTGGAAACCTTCATGACAGCAGTGACTGAAAGTCAAATACTTTTGGAGATGAGAATTGAGGTTCAGGGAAAACCATAGTTATGTAAAGAATACAAAGTACTGTGTGTGTGTGCACATGTGTGTGCATGCATGTGTGTATATTTACATACAAGGTATTTATCCAATCACATGTGTGCAACACATGGTATATACTGGCAAATCATAGCATAAAGGGATTAATGATATACTCAATTTTTCATGAGAAAAAGAAAGAGTGAGACAGTTGATTTAGCGATGAGATAAATATCTATTTGTGTGTTTAAAAACTGTCACACTGTTAGCATAACCTAAAACCTATTCTTATCACTTAACGAGAGAGAACACTTTTCTTTTTATGGTAATCTAAAATAAACAAGTTTTAAGGCAAATCATGTAAAATACACACACAAAGAAGTAACACATTTGTGAGAAAAGTTTGCAGCATCACCAAATCCATATTTATTTCTAAGAGAAAATTTAAAAAGCTAAATGAGAGTACTTAAAGTCAAAGAATAAGAATAATTAAAAAATTATTCTTAAGGTTTGAACTTGAATCAGATACTTTTCAATTATGTAATCAAAGAAATTTTATACTACAATTTAGACTCATGGAAAACATTTATTTCTGGTCAGGAGAATAGGGCAGGAGGTGGTTTAAAGCACTCAAATATCATTTAAAAGTTCTCTGTCGATCTGAAGAGTTGCTGAAACATTCAGAAGAATGTACATTATTTAAAGCCAAAGAAAATCTACTTTTAAGAGCAAAAGCTCTGGAACAATTATTATAAAAGAAAATCATTTGTTCTAC
The DNA here is from genome assembly GCA_004365215.1 of Cuniculus paca. Classification (NCBI taxonomy): domain Eukaryota; kingdom Metazoa; phylum Chordata; class Mammalia; order Rodentia; family Cuniculidae; genus Cuniculus; species Cuniculus paca. The sequence continues at coordinate 2,111 of RJWT010036438.1, read as the reverse complement.
ATTACATTTTATTCTTTTTTAAGTTATCATTCATCTAAGTGGAATTTTGTAATTTTAAAAGAGCTTTCTTTTCTTTTCCCTCATGTGAATTCTGTGATTTTTTTACATAAATTCCAAAACACTAACATCATAACTCGCCACTCTAATTTAATAAATTATTTAAGAAAAACTACTTTCAAAAATGTTGAAAGAGCACTAAAGTCTGTCAAGAGAAAGAGAGAGAGAGAATTGAATGCCATTAAGGATTTCCAGTGAACAGAAAGAAAACTTTCTTATAGAAAAATAGGAAGTCGCCTAAAGATAGAACGAACACATGATTATAGGGAAAAGTCACTGAGATGAGGTTTACTAAAAGGGGAACTGATATAACATTTAGAATGCTCTGACTAAACCAAGTAGTGGCAAAAGAGGCTGTGTTGGAAAATCAAACTCGGGTGCATTTAGCAATGATTTTCAAAACTACTACTGTACAGAACATGAATTTGGGGCCAATCTATTTTTCATATAAGGCTCCACTCTTCTAATAGCAACAAACAAAATAGCCAAAATCCTTCTGCGGATTGTAAATTAATAAATTTCAAAGGTCTGCTTAATAACTTGGGAGAATTTATTTCTATCTGCAGATTGATTAATCTCTGCATCATTTCTACAATCAAATGAGAGGCTATATTTTCTATGCTTTTATTAAAATACTGCCAGTAAGGAAGTAATAGCCCAGAAAACCACACTGTGCAGCTCTGAGAGTGCCAAAATATTCCACTAATAGATTGAAATAATAAAGGAAAAGCAGCCCCTGTGTTAATTTCTAGGCTATTCACCATTTTGGAGAAGTGCACTAAAATGGGAAAAGGAAGAATGTATTTGCTCTTTCATAAGAAAAGCAACACAGTCTCCCATTCTTCTTTGTAGCTGCTTTTGCTTTTAATAAAAATGAAGTTTTCCTTATAGTTATTTACTTTTCTTGTCCCTGTACATTTAAACCTTTAATTATTCATGTGGTAATACCTCCTATAATAGGGTATTCAAAGGAAGAAGAGAAGCAAATATAAATAAAACACTTCTTGGATTTAAGAAGGCATGACCTTGTCCCAGTTACTCACTCCTAAAGGTGAAAATAAGGACATCAGACTATTTTGGTCTAGGCTATATTGAGAGACAGTATTAATATAATTAAAAGGTCAAACACATCTTCTATTCAAGTGTTGAGATATATAAGAAAAGTTAAAATGTGAAGAACTTGAAATATGAATGACGGGCTCCCAGATAAACCACAGCCAAATCGAGAACAAAACTAAAATACATATAGCTAGCTTTATTTCATTTAAAAAAAATTAGCAAGTAAGTGATGATGGTCCACAATTATGGTGATTAAACTAATTTTTATAGTATGTTCTTTTTTTGAAATCTTAAGGATTAGTCACCTGTTTGGAAAGAGTATTTTCCTTCTCTCTCCTGTAATTAGTCTTTCAAAAGTCATAGCTTTCCTATATTAGTTTCTCTTCTTTCTTTATACTTCCCTTCCTAGTACTTTATCATTCTGAACTAACTTTGAGGTCCAAAAAAAGATGGTAGTGATAGCCAGCAGGGTGGAATTTCGTGCCTACTAAAAACTGACATTATAAGATCCAAAATAAATAGGAAAAAACCTGCTATTCTCCAGCATAGCCGTGGAGGTTTGGTGTCTTGTTCAATAGGCCAGAGTCCTCTCCCCAGAGGCTAAGGTTGATCCAAGAAGCAATGAGATCTCCAAAAAACATTTCTACTATCTTAGATTTCACACTATCTCAACTGCAGTATCACATTTCTTTTCACAACATTAAATCATGACTGACCAATTGGATGGCCGTATAATGTAGAGGTTAAAGTGTACTCCATAGACAATTTCCTGGATTTTTATCCAGGTTTCACAAATTTAAGGCATGAACAAAAGCAAGAAATTTAACTTCTCTGAGCTTCATTTTATTGTGAGTAAATCAGACAAATAATCTTTCTCAATGGTTATGAGAATGATAGGAGTTATTACACAAACATGACCCTGCATGATAACTCTCATTATTGCAGAACCAAAATCTTTGAAAACAGAATTGAGAGCTTGTATTTTATACATCTAC
>RJWT010036437.1:0-13266 GCA_004365215.1 Cuniculus paca | reverse complement strand
AGAGGTTTCCAGTGGTGGCCACTGGGTTCTCTGATGCAGGGCCTACTTCTGTTTTTCCCAGCCCTTGCTGGTTACCTGGGGAGGAAGTGTCCTGAGGGATGCTTCAATGCATGAGGAGCAGGGCCTGCCTCTGCCTTTCCTCTGAGCTGGTTACTGGCGAGCAGCATCTCCCTTTGTCTGTTGGAATGCGTGCCAAGCAGGGTCTGCCTCTGCTTTCCCTCTGAGCTGGTTGCCAGCGAGCTGCAGCTCCCTTAGTCTCTTGGAATGCCTGGAATTGTTATTTCTTTATTCCTTGTTATGTTTAAAAGATCTTTATTTCCTTATTCACTAGCTGCCATCTTAACTTTGAGGTCTGAGAGTCTATCTTCACATTGATTGATGCAGCTTTGCCAACTTTTGATGGAATATTTCATTTCCTGGATATCTCTTTGAATCTGTTTCATGCATTCTATTTCTTTCCTGTATTGTTCATTCTAGGTTCCCATCATTTTGCAGTGATCCTCTGTTTTATTAACAATGTCTTCTTTAGATATGTTCAGCATTTCTTTCATTATGTTTATCATTTCTTGTTTTACCTGGGAGATTGTTTCTAATCTGAGTTCCTTTACACCTTCATGGGGTTGTTTCCTTACTTTAGTTGCTATGATTTCAGAAGTTTTCGGTGTATAGCTTATACTTTCTTCTATGTCCATGTCTCTTAGGCTTGTTTGGGATGGGCTAGATGTGTGAGATTGGATTTTGCCCTTTCATTTTGTCATTTTCCTATATTCTCCTGTTGCAGCTGAATGCAAAGTCTCTGTTGTTTCCTGGGTTGAGTATGGCTGTCTGCACTGCAGGGTGTTTCCCCAGTTGACAAGGGATCATTAGGCAGGCCTTAGCAGATTCCCACAGGCAGTAGAAGGCTCCCCAAGTTGGGGGAGTATGCTGGGTAGACCTTAAACATGCCTCACTTTGTATGGCAAGGTTCTCCAGCTGCTTGAGGTTGCTGGGCAGGGTGCCACAAGGTTGCACGTGAGGTCGCGATGCTGCACAGCTAGGTGAAATTCACTGTGCATGCCTTCGGTCATGCCAGTCTCACTGCTGAAGCTGCGCTGCTGCTTGGGGTTGCCAGATGAGTCCCGGGACAGACTCCTGGGCTGTTCCAAATCTCCGCAGTTGGTTGGGAAGGCTTGGAGGGGCCCTACCAGGTGGCATGTGATGACCCCGACCCTCAGGGCTAGGTGGAGATGGCTGTGCACATGTTCAGCTCGTGCACGGTCTCCCACTGAAGCTGTGCAGCTCCTTTGCATATTTAGAAACACTGGCTACTTGGTTTACGTTACTCTTGTTATTGTGCCATCCACTACAATATACCAAAATTTCTATACTTTTTAATTCAGTGAATTTTTTTAATGGAATCTCCTACAGATAAGCCTCACTTAGAGCCATAGTTTTCCAATACAGCTGTCTGTGTTCCCTGGCACATGAAAGATCTGAGTTTAGGCTGTAAACAGCTTGGAGATGTGTGACATCCAGGGCTGCAGGGGAAGGTGAATGAAGCCTGTGAGAGGTAGCACGTGATGTTTCTCCAAGTGACCCACTTTGTCAAACGCCCAGAACAATATGGAAAAAAGACAGCTGGGTGATGATGCCCAAAGCCATTTTGTTATAGATATGAGTGACAAGTATAGTGTACAGATTTGCAAGAACAGGGTGATATAAAAACACAAGCAAAGAGAGAGAAATAAGTCATACCAGAAGTGTCCTTGTAAGAAATAAACTAGAAGTAGTCTTACTCAAACATTTTGAGGGTCTTATTCATGAAATTGTAGTGATACTGAGCCTTGACCTTTGTAAAACTATTCTCAGATTGGGAAATTTGTTTATATAATTTTTCCAGGTTGGTTCACCAGTTATCTAATAAATACAAAGTTCAGTTTTTGTGTTGGTTGCTTGGCTCTATACAAAAAAGATTCACACTTTTGCTATAGACTATATGCTATCAAATTTGGCTCTCTCCTAAGTGTGGGTCACTTATCATGTGGATAATCTGGGATAATTGATTGTAATTATTAGGACAACACTAAGCAATTTCTCTCTTGATAAAAGTAGTAAGTTAAGATGCACTGGTTACCTTTACTGAGCCCCTTACCACCTATACTGTGTTTAAACTCTCTAGAGTATTTTCTTATGTAAATCTCATCAAATTGCCATTTTCAAAGGCAAGGAAATAGGCTTCAAAATGTTAATGACTTTGTGTGTAAGTCATATAGATACTAAAAATAAAACTGGAATTTGAACACAGGATAATTTACATGTGTTTACATTTTATAGCTTACTAATTGCATTTACAAACATTTTTTCACTTCATAATCCCAGATAATCTTGTGGGATATTCAGGAACAGTTATCATATGTCTTCACATGTGGGAATGCAGGCCTTGAAGTGTCACTCAGCTAACAGGTGTCGGGGGCCACGTACTAAAATTCAGGCTTCAGGATTTTTCAATTATCAGACAGCTATGGTCAGGTATACATGTGTTTATTGTAAACCTAAAATCTGTATAGTGCAAAATTGCAAGAGATTTCATAATTATCCAGATTATTCAATCCCCACAGAGCCTAGTCTCTGCATTTTTACTTAAAGAAATTAAGGTTGAGGATGAAATGTTAAGAAACCAAATACTTTAAATATTAGAAGCATGTACAAAATATCAGGGGGGTGGGTGGGTTAGTACTAGAAAGCTCATATTTGCTTGGCATGGTGGTTCATGCCTGTAATCCCAGCACTTGGGAATCCAAGGTAGGAGGACTGCTGTGAGTCTGAGGCCAGTTTGGGCTACATAGTGAGTTTAGAGTTACCCTGAACTACATGGTAAGACTGTCTTGAAAAATACCATAAAAAAAGAAAGAAAGCTGATATTATTTACTTATTCCATTATGTTTCTAAACTGGTAGAACAAAGCTTTTCTGCAATCCAAGAATTTCTTCTACTTCAAAATACCAAATGCATCTGTCATATTCTCTTTAACATAACTTAGTTTAATAATGTTACTTTTAGATGAAAATCATATATCTGACTAGTAAGGAATGACTTTCATTTTTTAGAACTGTAATTTAAAATTTTATCTTTTGCTGATTGTTGAAATTGCACAAATACAATATTTTTAGCTTTAACTGTCTCAAAGTTTATCTTGAAATTGCCTTGACAGATGAAAAAAAGTCTTATATTTTAAAGCAAAGTTGCTTTTAAGTTGGTGGGGGTAGAAGGAGGAAAATAAGCTTTTATAGAAAAAATAAATTTATAGTTTCAAGACAAATTCCTGAGTAGTAAGGTATATATTTAAGGTCACTTTAACCTATGTATGTTTAACTTGATTTTTACACTAATTGATAAATCAGAACCTCTAGCTAGTGGTTCTGACTGCTAAACTTGTTAAATGAATTTCTAAGTTCAAATGATAGCATTTCAAAACCTATTTTATTCACAAATATAAATATATAAGGAGCCAAACATACTAATTTCCAGATACACATGTAAACACACACAGTGCGTGTGTGTGTGAGGTGCAGATTTTTCTAGAATCTCTCAACTAAAAAAATGCTATTGACTTGCCCCTACTTTTTGTATTAATAAAATTATGCAGCCATGTTTTTCTATGGAAATGTATGTGTCCAAGTGTATATTTACCTACATATTAATTAATTTAACAATAAAAGCAAAACTTTAACCTGTGTATGTAAATAGTTATTGGATGTTTGAGCTCAGTTGTCTTTGACTGCAATCTATTCCCTCATATTGAATAATCAGAAAAAGTTTTTGAGTATCTGCTCAGTACTCAGCTGTATATAAAGAGAAAGATTCAGAAGTGTAAGAAATTCTGGGCCTTGTTTTTAAGAATTATAAAAATAAGTACCATGAGTGGGTGAGGATGGGTACAGCAGGAAGTTTCAGATTGCCACAGAGAGTGGAAATTGGTTCAATCACTCTGAAAATGAATGCTACTAAGTCACCTTGAAAAAGATTCCAGTTGTAGATATTTTCTATGAAGAATCTCTTGGATGTGTGCACACAAAGAAATGGAAGAAAAAAAGATTAATTGTGGTATTCTTTTTGTAATCCTATAAACTGCATATTCCCAAAACCTATCCACTGAAGAATAAATGCATAGAGAATAGTATTTTATCCAATGGAATCTTATGGGTATTAAACTTGCTATGGCTATAGGCACATATGGATGAAGCATGAAGATATAATTTTGAAAAATTCAGAAAAATGCTGTGTCATAGTTACCTTTCTCATTACTGAGACTAAGTTAAAGTAGGACAAGTTTGTCATAGCTCACAGTTTTTAGAGGTTTTGATTCATAGTTGACTGGCTCTAAGGCAGAGCGGCATGGAAGAGGGGCATCACAAAAGAAAAACAGTCCATGACAGGCAGAAGGTAAGAAAAGCAAGCAAGGGATCTTTGCAGCATGTGGACTTCGAGGCTGTGATGTGGCAGCATTAACTGTTGAGGAGGAACCACAGCACCAGCAGCAGGAGGAGGACAAGTGTGAGACCATGTTGTTGCTGGACGAGGTTCAGAAGTGAAGGCTACTGGAGAACTCAGACACAGAGGATGAGGCTGCACCAACCCTCTGGCCCCAGCCCACTGCCGTCCTGCATGAGACCCCAAAGGCCAAAAGGAGGGCAGAGGGTGTGGGCAACAGGTCCAAGCTCTCTGGCTTGAAAAAGACAGAAGCCTAGGGGTCAGGCACCAGGTGGGGCCAGGCTCCTCTAGCCTCAGGAGCCCCAGAGAGAGGAGAGGCTGCTGACCCCTCCCCACAGCCATCCTCAGTAACAATGAGGTCCTGAGCTCCTCTGATGATGAGAACAGCTGAGTTCATATCAGAAAGCCAGCCTGACAAGCTTCTCCAGGAGATCAAACAGCTCATCATCTTGCCTGCCCAGGGACAGGAAGTAAGGCTCAAAGTAGGGACTAGAGCTCCCCCAAAGTGAACTGCAGTTATTATCAATGACAACAAGGTCCCAAACTCCTCTGACAACGAGGACAGCCAAGTTCATGTCAGAAAAGAAGTTCAACAAGGTCTTCCAGGAGAACTAACAACACCATGAGAACCAACATCACTTTCCTTCCTCTCCAGTTCTCCATGTTGTTGGCAACAATCCTCAGGTAGGCTCTCCACCCCCAGAACCATGCTTATTCAGTTCAGCTGGGTGTCACAAGGTGACCGCCAGTTGTCAATCCACCACAGTCCACCCCTGGTCAACTTAATAACCGTACACATTTCCTTCAACCATAGTCTCTAATGGCAGATTTATGAAAAGTTAACATGTCTTGAGCTATTCATATTTATGTTCATATAACAATGAATATATACAATTCTTTTTAAAAATATTTTTTATTTTAAAAACAGAGTAAAATGATACAGAATTTCAAAAGAAAGAGGGAGCTAACACTAGTTAATATATTGCATATTGTTATTTTAAAAACAGTTGTTAAGATTACATGATTTAGGCATAAAACAAATGATCAAACAGTAAAAACTCATACAAATGTTTTTGATGAACTAACAGAGATTAGTAGTATAGCTATCTATTTTGTATATATATATACATACACACATAGGTATACATATATACATGTAATCTTTTCCCTTTTTCATTTTCACAATATCTATGTATATTTTGGATCTTATTTACTCTTTCAGTTTATTTTTTGTTTTTTCACTAGAGAGACAATATATTTACACATGTGAGTCTGATTTATTTCACTTGTGACTATGGTCTCAAGTTACAACCATTTACCTATAAAAGCCTCAGGTTTATCCTTCTTTATAGCTGAGTACTACATTGTACAAAAATACCACATCTTTTATGTTCATTCTGTGGTTGATGGTTATTTGGGTTGCTTCCAAGATTTAGCTACTACAAATTGGGCTACTATAAACATGATTTCACATATAGCACTGTGGTATGATGTTTTTAATTCCTCAGGGAAAATACCCATAAGGAGAATAGCTGGATTGAATGGAACCTCCAGAACTAGCTTTTTGAGGAATCTCCACACTGATTTCCACAGTGGCTGTACCAGTCCATACTCCAACCAACAATGGAGAAGGGTTCCTTTTCCCTCACAGCTGCAACAACATTTGTTATTGGTTGATTTCTTGATGACAGCCATTGTTTCTGGAGTGAGATAATATCTCAGCATTGTTTTAATTTGCATTTATTGAGTGATGAGTGATGTTAAACATTGCTTCATGTATTTATTGCCAGTTCTATTCCTTCATCTGAGAAGTGCATGTTCATCTCAGATGCCTATTTTTGGACTGGGTCTTCGAATTTGAGGGGCCTGATGTTTTTCAATTTTTTATAAATTCTAGGTAGAAATCCTTTACCTGAGGGACAGTTGGCTAAAATTTTTTCCCACTCTGTGGGTTATATTTTCACTCTGTTGTTGATTTCTTTTGATATCCAAAAACTTTTTAATAAGATGAGATCCCAGTATTTTATTTTTCAAAGTACTTTCTGTGTAGTTTGCATTTTGTTCATTAACTTTTTCCCTACCCTTATATCTTCAAGGTTTCTAACTACTTTGTCTTCCAATAAATTTTGTGTTTCTGTTTTAATAGTTAGATCTTTGATCCATTTTGACTTTAGTTTAGTGCATGGTGATAGACATGGGTCTATTTTCAGTCTCTGGCATGTGGAAAGCCAATTTTTCCAGCACCATTTATTAAGTAGGCTATCTTTCTTCCAGTGAAAACGTTAGGCACCTTTGTCAAAGATAAGGTGACTGAGTGCCTTTGTGGTTGTGTCTGCATTTTATAATCTGATCTACTTATCCTTGTTTTTTTGCCAGTACCATGCTGACTTTATCACAGTAGCTTTGTAGTATATTTTCATGTCAGGAATTGTGATGCCTTCTGTCTTGCCTTTATTGCCCAGGATTACCTTTGCTATTCCAGGAATCTTCCATTTCCAAATGGATTTTAGGAGTGTTTTCTGTAGATCTGTGAGGTATGATCATGGTATTTTGATTGGGATTGCATTAAATCTGTGTAACAGTTTTGGGAGTATGGCCATTTTCACAATGTTGATTCTTCTTGTCCAAGAACAAGGGTATCTTTCCATTTTCTGATATCTTCTTCAATCTCCTTTTTCAGAGTACTATAATTTTCAATCTATAGATCTTTTACATCCTTCATTAGATTCATTCCTAAGTATTTCATTTTTTTGGATGCTATTGTGAAAGGTGTGGTTTCCCTAATTTCTCTCTCAGTGAGTTCATTGTTTGTGTAAAGAATGGTATTGGTTTTTGAGTGTTGACAAGGTATCCATCTACACCGCTGAATTTGCTTATTAACTCTAGTAGTCTTTTGATGGGGATTTTTGGGTTCTCCTATATAGAGTATCATGTCATCTACAAATAATGATAATTTAACTTCTTCCTTTCCTATCTGCTATGGTTTGTGTCTCGGTGCCCCCCCGCAAAGCCTCATTCAGTGGTGGAGGCAGCTGAATCTAGCATATGTGATTGGTTCATTGTCTAGGCTGTGATTGGTGATGTGAGTGCTGCACCCACCCACGGGTGGGGAGCTGGCATACAATATAAGGGAGGGAAGAAGGCATGCTTTCCACTTTTTGCTCTTTTCCTCTTGTCAATTGCAGCCACCATGAGTGGCCACCCCTTAGCCAAGCCATCCTGCTTTGGAGCCAGCTGAGTGTGAACTGAAACCTCCAAAAACTATGAGCTAGATAAACCTTTCCTTCTTTCATTTTTGGCATCAAGTATTTTGTCTCAGCACTGAGAGAAAAATAACTAAGACACTATCCTTATTCCTTTTATTTCTCTCTCTTGTCTAATTGCTCCAACTAGCATTTCCAGAACTATATTGAATAGGAGTGGTGATAACGAATATTCTTGTCTTGTTCCTGATTTTAGAGTGAAAGCTTTCAGTTTTCGACCATTTAATATGATGCTGGCTGTTGGTTTGTAATAGATGGCTTTTATCAGATTGAGGTAGAGACTATCGATTCCAATTTTCTGTAGGGCTTTTATCATGAATGAGTGTTGGACTTTATCAGAATCTTTTTCTGCATCTATTGAGATGCTCATGTGATTTTTGTCTTTGACTCTCTGGATGTGGTATATTACATTTATTGATTTGCATATGCTGAACCATCCCTGCATTCCTTGAATGAATCCCACTTGGTCATGGTGTACAATCTTCTTGATGATTTGCTGCATTCTGTTTGCTTGTATTTTATGGAGAAATTTTATATCTATTGTCCGTAGGGAGATTGGCCTATAGGTTCTCTCCTTTGGTTGCATTTTTCTCTGGTTTTGGTATCAGGGTAATACTTGCTTCCAAGAATGAGTTAGGAAGAATTGCTTCCCTTTCAATTTCATTAAAGAGTTTGAAGAGTATTGGCATTAAATTATCTCTAAATTTCTTGTAAAATTCAGCAGTGAATCCATCAAGACCCAGGCTTTTCTTTGTTGGTGAGGTTTTAATTCCATTTTCCATTTCAGTAACTGATATTGGGTTATTCAAAATTTTTATATCTTCTTGAGTCAGCTTTGGTAATTCATAAGTTTCTAGGAATCTGTCCATTTCCTTGGTGTTTTCCAGCCTTTGTAAGTAAAGATTTCCAAAGTAGGTATTGATGATCTTCTGAATTTCCACAGGATCTGTAGTAATTTCACCCTTTTCATTGCTCATTGCATGAAGTTAAGTTTTTCATTCTTTTTCTTGATGAGGTTGTCTAGGCAGTTATCAACTTTATTTATTCTCTCAAAGAACAAACTCTTCAAATTATTAATTTATTTGTATGGCTTTCTTTGCATCAGTTGCATTAATTTCTGCTCTGATCTTTATAAACTCCTCCCTCCTATGAGCTTTTGTCTTGACTTCTTTTTCTATTAGCCTGAGGTGCAACATTAGGTTGTTTATTTGTGCTCATTCTGTTTTTCTGATGTGACAATTCATGGCTATATTTTTCCCTCTTAGGATTACTTTCATTGTGTCCCACAGGTTCTGGTATATTGTATCTGCGTTTTCATTGAATCATAGATATTCTTTCATTTCATCTGTGACCTATTGGTTGTGTGGAAGGGAGTTTTTAATTTCTGTGTGTTTATGTAGTTTTTGCAGTTTCTTTTGTCATTAATTTCCAATTTCAGTGCTCTATGGTCAGATAATACACATGGAATAATCTGAATTCCTTTGTATTTATTTAAGCATGGTCTATGATCTAATATATGGTCTATTTTAGAGAACATCTCATGTGCAGCTGAGCAGAATGTATGTTCTGATATTGTTGGGTGGAATACTCTGTAAACATCTAGTAAGTCCATTTGTTCACAGGTTTGACTGAGTTTCATTATTTCTTTGCTGAATTTGTCTAATTGATCTATCTCTTTGTGATAATGGGCTGTTAAGCCCCCTCCTTCTAATTGCAATATTGCATATTTTATTTTTCAGGGCTATTCATATTTGTCTTATATAGTTGGGGCTCCCATATTTGGTGCATATATATTTATGATTCTTATCTCTTCCTCTTGCATTTGTACCCTAACAAGTATGTAGTGACATTCTTTATCCCTTTTGATCCTTTTTTTGTTTGAAGTTCACGTTGACTGCAAACAGAATAGCTACCCCTGATTTTTCCTGGGTTCCTGTCACATGGAATATTGTTTTCCATCTTTTGACTTTCAGTCTATGAGTTTCTTTTTGAATTAGATGTGTTTCTTGTAGATAGCATATTGTTGGATCTTGTTTCTTGATCCCTCCTGCCAGTCTATTTCTTTTAATTGGTGAATTGAGGCATTCACATTAATGGTTATTATTGATACATAATGGCTTGTCTTTGTCATGTTGTTTTCCTGTTGTTGATTCCCTGCTTTTTCTCCTTTGTTTAATTGCTTGCCTTGCCTGGTGGCTTCCTTCTGTTGTTCTTCTGAGAATTGTGGTCATTTTCATCTCTATCTAGAATATCTTTCAGTACTCTTTGTAGGATTGGCTTGGTGGATATGAATTTCTTCAGTTGTTCTTTGTCATGGAAGTATCTTATTTCTCCATTAATTTTGAAAGATAGTTTTGTAGGGTAGATCCATCTGGGTTGAAAGTTGTTTTCTTTCAGGGCTTTAAATACTCCACTTCAAGCTCCTCCTGACTTGAGGGTTTGTGTTGAAAAGTTGTCCATGATTCTATTCGGCTTTCCTTGATCTCTTTCTTTTCTCTAACAGCTTTTGGTATTCTGTTTTTATGCTGAATTTCTGGGCTCTTGATTACTATACATCTGGGTATAGATTTATTTTGATTATGGCTGTTTGGAGTTCTGTATGCCTCATTGATCTGTGTATATCAGGTTCTTTTCCCAGGCTTAGAAAATTTTCTGCTATTACTTCTGCAAATAATTTCTTATGTTATTTGCATTGACTCCTGCTTTTTCATGGACACCTATCTGTCTTATATAATTTTTTTTGCATTATCTTGGAGCTGTTAAATTGTTATTTTATGGTCCCCTGTTATTTTTAAAGAACTGTTACCTTTTATGATAGCTAGCTGCAATCCTGTCTTCAAGGTCTGAAAGTCTATCTTTAGTTTCATTCAAGAAGTTTTTCCAGCTTTCAATGGAATGTTTAATTTTCTGAATATCTTTTAATTTGTTTCATGCATTCTATTTCTTTCCTATATTGCTCATTCAGTTTCCTTCATTTCCCCATGCTTCTGTACTTTTTTGTCTATGTCTTCTCTAACTATGCTGAGTAACTCCTTTATTAATGTTGTCATTTCTCTCTTTTCCTGAGATATTATTTCTGATCTAAGTTCCTCTATCACCTCATGGATTTGTTTCTTTTCTTCACTTGTTATCTTTTCAGAGATTTCAGATGTGTGATTTCCAGTGTCCTCTATTTCCATGTCTCCTGTACTTGTTCCAGATGGGCTGGGTGTTTGAGATTGGATTTTACTTTTTTGTTTTTCATTTTTCACTCTTGGATAATATTTTGGTCTTTTCAATCCTGCTAGTCTTGATTGTCCTTCATGCATGTCTTAGGGTCCTATTGTGTGACTGACATTCACCCAGTTACTGGGTCCTACACTGTAGGGAGGGCCAATCCCTTGAATTCTTCATGTGGGGCCAGTTGGGTGAGCCATATATTCTTCCTAAGCTGACTAGTCTAGGTGTATTGATGTGAACCAACCCTTAGCTCGTATTTTTACTGTGGCTTCAGACTGTTTCAGGTCTGCATACTCACCTGTCTATGATGTATGCCCCAGCTGGGACCCTACTGTGTCTCTTTGGGTCTCAGAGAGCAAGCTGGGTTCCTCCAGGTGGAAGGAGGCCTCACCAGTACTCTCGCCATCCCACCTGGGATTCTCTGTATGGAAGAAAGGCTCATCTGCACTCTTGTCAACCTGAGAAAGGAAGGTCCTCTGGGTGGGGGTAAGGTTCACCAGTGCTCCTGCTGACCCACTGTGTTCCTCTTCTTGGGAGGCAACTCAGCACACTCTCACCAGCCTGCTGAGGACCCCTTGGTTGGGGGAGGTGTTGCCAAGTCTCCTACCAGCCAACTGAGGTACTGAAGGGAAAGGGGTCACTGATGCTCCCATCAGCTGCTGAGATCATCTAGGTGTGGGGGAGCATCAGTCAATGCTCCTGTCTGTTGCTGATGTCATCTGGGTAGGTGGGGCAGCTGATGCTCCCTTTGACTACTGAGGTCATCTTGGTAAGGAGGAGGTAGGGTTAAGGCTCCCTTCAGCTGCTGAGGTCATCTGGGTGGGGAAGGGGAAGCCAAGGATCCCCTCAGCTGCTGAGGTTGTCCAGGTGAGGGGAGGGGCTCATAAATACAACCCTAATTGTGCTCCTTCCCTCACCAAAAGCAAAATAACAAAGGGTGACCAAAATTCAAGGTTAAAACCACCATACTTTGAGTAATTTACCTGATTACAAACATATATAAATATATATATTTGTATATATAAAAAACATTAAAATAATATTAAAAGAACTTTTACAATCACAGTCCTCACTTCCCATTAACTATTAACAGGGCATGGCAAGACTAAAAACCAATGATCTCCTTCAATTCAAATACACTCCCTGATGGACACTAGGAACACACATCCTAGACCAGTGATGGTGAACATTTTAGAGCTTTCAATGATACAAATACCCGCTGTGGTATACATCCATAGGTTAGACACCACTGTCTTAGACCATCCATTCTGAGGATACCTGCAACAGCACATAATTATTGCCAGCTCTAGACTATAACATGCCTCATGTCTTGACCACCCACACTTCTTATTGAGTGTGAACCTCTTTGATTCTGCCTAATGAATCAGCCTATACCTTTCACTCTTTGAGTCCTGCAATGCATTTCACAAGTCAAGAAACTACTCTGCGGGAGGGTGTCTTAGTTACTCTCTTGTTACCAAGAATACCCAATACCCACAACTGTGAGGAGGAAGGGTTTTTTTGCCTCACAGTCTGCATGGAATTCAGTCCATAGTTGGCTGGCTCCAACAAGACAGGGTGACATGGTACAGCAGCATGGCAGAGGAGGGTTGCTCTTGGTATGGCAGACAGGAAGCAAAGAGATCAAGGGAGGAAGAGGTGAGATACACTCTACCAGAGCATGTCCCCAATGACCTACTTCCTCCAACGAGGCTTCGCCACCCAACATCATATTTAGCTATAAACTCCTCAGGGGAGTAATCCATGATATGGATGAGTATCACACCCCCATGATTCAGTGACCTCCCAAATCCCCACCTGCAAGCACAAAGGGATATGAGCCAAATAGAGGGGGAGGGGGAAAATCAAGGGACCTATCTCTGTTCCCTGGAGTCCTCAGAGCCCTCCAGTGATACAGCCACTGAGCTATACCCCCAGCATCAAATTCAGGAATTCTAATTTGCCCTGGAAACTTTTTGTACTCAGGCCCATGGGCCTTCCTGAATCCCTGTACATATAGCTCCTTTTACATCAAGGTTATAGTTCATACTTATCACTATCCTGGTTGCAAGACCCAAAGTCACTCAGTGTCCACATCAATGAACTCTGAATAATAAAGGACCATTTTGTTAAAGGCTTTCCAGGCCTTTTCCTGATGGACTGTTATTCAATACAGCAATCACCTTATACTCATTCATGTTCTGTAGTGCTGTCAATCATTATTTTAGTGTCTGTGGTTTATCCTCTTTCCTAAACTGTCAGACACCATGAATTATGCTTGCTTTTGTCCTTCAAAGAGCCTCAGATAGTGCTC
>RJWT010036436.1:0-13258 GCA_004365215.1 Cuniculus paca | reverse complement strand
TTAGAAAGACATTTTCGGCATTACAGTGAGTGCCGGAGCACTCTGCATTGCTACCCTTTATTTAGTGGTGGAAGAGAGGATCCAATTACTTTTGGCAACTGACTTCACAGATTTGTACTGCTACCCCATTATGAAAATATAAAAAGCCATCTTCTTGGTTGGCTTCTAGCCAGGACATTGAGAGAATCAATATTTGGAATCCAGAGATAATCGTTAAATTAATCACTTGATTGTATTCATTTAGAATTTTAAGCAAAATCTTTATGTATCTAGGCATAGGTTCTAGTAAGCAACTTGTCATGTGGATGAAATCTAAATGGGGAAGATATCTTTCTGGAATCAGTGTGGACCCGATTTTGGAATGAAAGGTTGTTATTTGTCTGGAGGCTGAGATGCTGTCTCATGGCCTCAGTGACTAACAACACCTCTCTGGCCACTTGGTCTTTACAGAACGTTAGTGGCAGAAAGCAAAGTGGCTTTGTAAGTTAACTTTCAGCCAATGGCTGATTTAACGTGGCATGTTCCAGATTCTACATTTTTTTCAACTATTAGAATACATGGAGTCTTTCACTGAGTTGCCAACCGCAGAAAATGATGGTGCAGGCATCTCTTTGGAGGAGAAAGATGAAACGTGTGTGCTACGCTTCTGACTAATGCATTCCCCACACGTTGTGGAAATTGCAAACGAGGGTGGCACACTTGCGTCCCCGTCCTTGTGTGCGCACGCCCTAACAGTTTCCAGGAGTGCAGATTAGGGTCTGCCTGGACAGAAAGATGGAAGGAAAGGATGTTAGCGAGATTCAGTTTGCCCTCTCGTTCTGCGTATGTAGAAACCAAAGCATAGGAAAGCTAAGAGATACAGCCCAAAGTCACACAGCAAGATCGGCAGCACTTAGTCCTATTCTCTGTCTCATGGTCCACACTTCTCCCTCTGAGACCATTTCCAGCCGCAGTGCATCATTCCAAATCTCCTCTGGGGAGGACAGCTTGGGTTTTTCCGCTGAGAAAGCCCAGGGTAAGCAGGTAGCCTTCAGCATCCACCAATGATCCTAGACCATCCTCTTGGCCACACTGATGGTCTCAGTAAAAGCACAGATTCCAGGGGAGGGAAGGGCCCAAGCAAAACCTGGCCAAATGGGAACATCATGAAAGCAGCATTCATCACACATTTCTTTCCATGGCTTCAAGGGGGCTGCAAGCAACACAGGTCTGAAGCCTTGATGATATCCCACGAATCCTTGTTAAGTCCTTTGCTTAGCAGTTCTTCACTTCTGAGGACCTGTATCTAAATGTTCATCTCTGAGGAAATAGACCGTATTTGCACTTCTTTTAATGAACCCAAAAAGCATCTCCAAACAGATCCCAGTGATTGATGGCCACAGCGGAGCCCAGACACATCAGGGCACCATGGAAATGAGCCCAGTGATTACCAGAACCCAAACTGTATTGAAAATGAGTAATGACCCAGGAGCAAACGGTGTTCACATTGCCTGAAGTTATTTAAATTTTTATAGTCAATCGCCCTATAAATTAGAGACGTCCCTAAGTTTTCCTTTATGAGCTCATAAAGTGTGCCCTGAATTCTTTATTTATGATATAACGATAGCACTGCAAATGCATGACATAGGAATACAGCCATAGCTCTCAAAGAGGTGCCTTCAAAATGCCTGTGAGGACACTGCAGATTGACCTCCGTGTCACACAAAAGAGGCACACCCTATGCTCTGTGATGAGAGAATTGGTGAATGATCGTAGAGAAAATAATTTCATGAAGAAACCCAACAATGAATAAGTTAATGATAAAATAAAAATGGAGAGAAATCTAGAAAAGAAAACCCCTTATTTCTGCAGTGTAGCAATTTGAAAGGAAATGCTGGTTTGCTTTATCTTTTGAGTCAAAAGTAGATTCAGGGCTGGGGCTGTGACTCAATGCAAACTTGGAAACTTCGATGCTCCTTCACTCATTCAGCCCAGGCTGTGCAGAATACCATGAGCAGTTATGAAGAGCAAACCAGAAATACATGGCCAACTATTTTTACCTTAAGAAAAATAACCAGATTTGTAGAAGTATAATTCACATGCCATAAAATTCACCCATTTGAATTCCATGATTTTTAATACAACTGGCAGAGTTGTCACACACCACTGCAATCGAGTTTTATTTATTTTATTTTATTTTAAAGATAATAAAACCCAACAAAACAAACCAGAATAAAGCCAATCAAAACACAGCAGTGAAACTGGTACAGAACATGCAGGATAATAGGAAAACAACCATGGCTACCATACTATATTTTGTTATCTTCACAATAGTTGTCCATTCCATCAGATATACCAAAATCAAACCAAAACAAAACAGAATAAAACCAATCAAAATAGAATATTGAATAAAGCAAAACAAGTAATTGGAACAAAACAATATAGTGAGAACAACATTGAACTTCAAAAACAAGACAGAATATTTGCTATATATGCAATATTTGCTATATTGCATACTGTAATCCTCCCTATAGATGCCCAGACCCCCGGCCCCAGGCCTGCAAAGTCAACCAATAATACAAGCATTCAGTTGCTTTTTTGTACCTCAGTTGCTGTCAACTCAGCCTGTCGTCCAAACCAGCCAGTTGCTTGGGCTGGGCGGGGGGGGGTGGGGGGGGATTCTCAGCCAGTAGGCTCATGGGAGGCACTATCTGACTTTTCCTGGGCCCCACATAGCTTGCACGGTTTACCAGAAAGGCTCGCTAGTTGGTTTGTTGGTCCCACAATCAAGTTTTAGAATATTATCTTCATCTCAAAAGATTTCTCATGCCCATTTTCAGTCAGTTGATCTCATCCTCAGATTTGTCTATAAATCAGCCATTTCTGTATATTTTATACACAAATGTCTGCATTATATTCTATATGTGTTTTTTATTTCAAAATTGTTTTTGGCTTGTTGATGTGCAAATTTTATGGTGATCTCAATTTTCTTTCTTTTTTTTAATTTTATTTTAAATATAGTAAAACCCAACAAAACAAAACAGAATAAATCCAATCAAAGCACAGCCATGAAAATGGTACAGAACATCAAAGCAGGGTAGTAGGAAAATACCCATGGCTACCATAGTATATTTTGTTATCTTCACAGTAGTTGTCCATTCCATCAGATATAGCAAAATCAGACCAAAATGAAACAATAAAACAGAATATTGAGTAAAGCAAAAAAAAAATTAATAAGAACAAAACAAAACAGTGAGAACAGTATTAGACTTCAAAAACAGGACAGAAAAAAAAATCCCTCATATTTGCAGTATTGCATACTGTTATCCTCCATACAGATTCTCAGACTACCGGCCCCAGGCCTGTAAATTCAACCAAACAACACAACCCTTCAGTTGCTTTTTGTACCTCAGTTGCTATCAGCTCAGGCTGACCTCCAAACCAGCTGGTGGCTTACGGGGTGAGAGGGTTTGGTGATTCTCAGCCTGCGTGCCGGTAGGCTCAGAGGAAGCACTGACTTTTCTCTTCCTGGGCCCCACATGGTCTGCTTGACTTACCAGAAAGGCTGGCTAGTTGGCTCATTGATCGGCTCCTTGGTGATCTCAATTTTGGGGGGAGAAAGGAAAGGAAATCAGGAAGGAAAGCGAGAGAAAAAAATAAAAAGAGATACAGGGAAAAAAAAAAAAACTTGCTGGAATTTTGATCTGAATTATAGAGAATCTGTAGACCAGTCTGGAAAAGTGACTATCTTAATAATATCAAGTCTTCTAATCTATGAGCAGAATATTTCACTCTACTTATTAGGTCTTTGCTTTCTCATGATTTTTTTTTAGTTTTCAGTGTATAGATCTTTCATTTAATTTGATACCTTTATTCCTAAATGTTACATTTGTTTTAATGCTATTATATATAGAAATTTTTCTTAAGTTAGTATTCAGATTGCTCATTGACAGTACAGAAAAAAAACCCAACTTTTATATATTTACCTTATAGCATGATACCTTTAATTCAAGTAGCTTTGGGTCTTCCACATTTAGATCTTATCATTTATGAGTAGAGATTTTACTTATTCCTTTCCAGTCTGGGAGGATTTATTTTTTCTTGCTATGCAATGTTAACAAAAGTAATGAGAGTGCCTTGCTTTGTTTCTGATCTTAAGGGAAAATCTGGATGATCTTTCATCATTAAATATCAGATTTTCTGTAGGCATTTCATAAAGTTGAAAATTTTTCTTTCTATTCTTGATTTGTTGAGAGATATTTTATCACAAAAAGACATTTTGACAATTTCTCTTTCTCCATGCTTTGAAATTATCACAGTTTTATCCCTTATTCTATTAAATGGTGCCTTACATTATTGCTATTCTTTATTGTATTAATATGCATAGTAAACCTGTTTTGCCTTTCTAGAATAAACCCTACTTGGCCGCTGTCTACAATCCTTCTTATGTGTTGCTGGATCTGTTTGCTAAGATTGTCTTGTGGCTTCATGAAGTAGGTAGACCTCTAGTTCCCTTTTCTTGGGATATCCTTGTTTTTTTTTGCTGTACCTTCCCTTTTCTAATCTAAGCGACCTTCCCAGTAGTTTCTGGTTCCCAAGGGCTTCTCTGCAGTTTTTTAGCCAACACTTTGTCTTTGTTTGCTTGTTTTTAACCCAGTTCTGTTACATGCTTCGACTCATTGTGCTTGCATCTAGGGCCAAAAGAGGAAGGGAGTGGGACAAACAGTAGGGTTTATCTCACTTTCTTGGGACACTGTGCCACAACTCCAAATAAGATTTCCCTCCTTTAGAATTTTGGATCTTCTCGCTCATGTTGTCAACATTACTGCCACTGTCACAGGATGGCTTGGTGAGTAGGACAATGAGGGAAAAAGGAGAAGAATTTCTTAATTCTCTGTTAGGAGATTCTTTTCCTGTTCTTTAAGCTAGCAGTAGGGGGCTTCACTTAAACTTTCTGTCTGTACCCCAGTGCTAACTCCTGACCTTTTGAGATGCCTCGAGATCAGGCATGGAGACACTGGGTGAAAAATATAAACACCACCAGTTTAGTGTGATTTTGAATTCTTGACTTCTTTCCCAACTCATGTACTATTTGCTTATCAGATTCCTTCAATAGATTTTTACCTACAATTCAAAGTTTCTATATATCTATGTTGCTTCATTTTTTTGGTAATTCATTTGTAATATACTTTACGATAGCAGTGATTTTCATAATTTTTTGAGAATTAGAAATAATGACTATTCTGGATGATAGAATGAAAGATTTGGGAATTTTAGGGGAAGAAATTAGGAGAAATTGAGCCTTTCTTTCAATGATTATTCATCAAGCACAGAAGTTTAAAGTCAAACTTCATAAATCAAAATGACACTGCTGGTTTCTTTGTATAGTATGCATAGTCAAGACATTCACTCAGCTTTTGTCCATGTAGTGCCATTTGGAAATAACAAAACCATCTTTTCAAAGTGCTTTTTATGAAATTTCTTGGGAATGAGTCTTCCCAGAAAGGTTATAACTGAGCTGGACCTTCAAGTGATTATTTAAAACAGAAAAATATATTGTTTTTCTTAATTCTTTTTGTCTATTTTCTTCAAATTGAATATTTCCCGTTGATTTGTTTTCATGTACACTATCTTTTCTTCTCTGTTGTACCAGTTCTGCAATTGAGTAGATACTGTATTTTCACTTCTAAAATTGCCAATGTTACAGTTTCTATTTCTCTACTGAGAAAAAACTGCCTGGCCATTCATTTCAAAAGTATTTTTATTTACTTCATGAAGTATGGTTATAATTGCTTTTTTGAAAGGTTAATGGTAACATCTGGGCCATCTCAATATTAGAATCTATTGAATGCCTATTACCTTGAGAACTGGCCATATTTTCTTGATTTTTCCCATATTGTAATTTTTTTCATTAGACAATGGACATTTTGAATATTATGTTTCAAGATTCTAGATTTAAGTTTCCAGGAGAATTTTTTTGTTTTCACCATACTTGATAAACTTTAGACTTCTATAAGCAGGGGTTTCCATGCCAGTTCAGTTTTGTTTTGTTTTATTTATTGCCAGTTCAGTTTTAAAAGGTTGTGCTGTTCCTTTTGAGCTTACCCTGTGCCTGAATCACTCAGGGTATAGTTTAGTAGGTTGAGATGTGTACAGTGATGTAAATTATAGTTCAATTTTTGAAATCTTTACTGTGTTGCTTTGCATCTTTTCTGCACATGTACACTTCATGGGTGTCTTAGTTTTCTCATTGCTGAGATAAAATACCTGTAATTTAAAGGAGAAAGGATTTATTTCATCTCACAGTTTATAGAGGTTTCAGCCTATAGTTATCTAGCTCCAAGGTAGGATGGCATGGCAGAGGGGCATCACAGAGGAGAAACAGTTCATGGGGTGGCAGACAGAAGACAGCAAAGCAGTAAGCCTTCCTTTCCCTTTTATCTCATGTAGTGTACCAGCCTTTTTTTGGGGTGATGCCATCCAGAAATATGCTAATTCCAATCAGTGGACTAGTTTGTACCACACGCCCTTAATCCCAGTAACACATGCCCTAGGTCCAAGCTCTGAAAAGCCCTACACATGAGCTCGTGAGACTTTGGAGGAACATCTAGATACCAGCCATAACAGTAGGTGAGTCCAGGATTTGACTCAGTCATAGAAAGAATAAATGCATCCTCACCTCCAGCTGTTTCCTGAGATTTCCACCTTAACTTTTAATTTTTATCATTGTATTGTCATATGATAACAACCTAAGTAACATGAAAGAACTCATCCTAATGATAAGTATTCTTTCTGTGCCATCTCAATCCTAATTTCATAACCAGACTCTGTGGAATGTTTGTTTCTAGTTCTTCTGTTCAAACTGTTATTCCTCCACCTCATGACTTGTTATAATTAACCAGTTTTTTTTTTTTTTTTTGTGGCACCAGGGATTGAACTCACGACCTTGCGCTTGCCGGGCAGGCACTTAGACCGCTGAGCTAGATCCCCAGCCCTGTTTTTGAGACAGGGTCTCACTATACCATTCAGGCTGGCCTTGAGCTCACTTTGTAGCCCAGGCTGTTAACCAGTATTATATCCCACTATATGAGAAAAGCAATGGTCTTACTCTTATCACACCCTGCTTCTCTTGATCCTATATTGGATATTTATTATTATTTGTACCATTAGTTACATTTGTGATATTTTATTTAATATGCCTACCTGTATTTCTAGATTTATCAGATTTCGTAATCGTCAGTTCCTGACTTCATGCCAAAACATTTTCTTTCTTTAATCCCACTTTAGACCGCTGTTATCAGTGTTCTGCTCTTTCCAAAAGCTCACTGTAAACATTTAAACTTTTTTCTAGAAACTGCAAAACAGTATTTACATGATTATAAATGGATAAATATTGTTCAGCATTAGAACAAATCATAGTTTAGGAGTATGTAGTCATCTTGAAGGTTTTATGTAATATGTCACCCAATTAAAGAATATTAATAACAACAAGAAAAAGGAGTTATATTTTCTCTCCGTATTAAAATTGTGCCACAATTTTGCTTGTTCTATGCTTAGGTCATGCGATTTGTGTGTTTTAGTTATATGCATATGCTTTTATATGTGCGTATATGTATTTTCAGGATTTCTGTGCCCTTTTTTCTGGGAGACCCCCTGTGGCCTGTGACCTGCGCATCGCTGTCATCTTGAGATTTCCCTTCTCTCCTCTCTTGGGATAAATACTACTGCCTCTTACATTTCACATGTTTCACTTCTGGGTTTTATTCTTTCGTGTTGCTGAGGTCCATTTTCAAGTAATTTCCTAATGTCGGATGAATGAGAGGGAAAAACTTAGAGATGTGACTAAAAATGTTTTGATCTTGTCACTTAATTGATTTGACAGTTTACTGAGGTTTAGAATTCTACATTGAAAGTTACTTTCTCTCAGAACTTTGAAAGCACTGCCCATTGCCTTCTGGTACCTCTTCTAAGCAGCAGAAACAAACATAATCCACTCATTCACCAATGTCAGCCCATGAGCTTCTTTCTTCTTTGTAAAATTGTGTATTAGTCAGCTTTCCATCACTGTGACAAAATACCCAAGAAAAACAACTTAAAGGAGGAAAGGTTCATTTCCACTACAATTTCAGAGGTTTCAGTCCATGGTTAGCTGACTCCATTGCTCTTAGGCCTGTGATGAGGCAGAAACCCCATGGTGGAAGGCTATGGCAGAAGAAAAAGGCTCACTTCATGTGGCCAGAAAGCAGAAAGAGAGAAAGAAAGAGCACTGCAGAGCCAGAGAAAAGAGGATAGAGACCATATAGCCCCCAAGGTCATGTCCCTGGTCTACTCCCTTCAACCAGGTCCTCCCTCCTGTTTCCATTATCTCCCAATATGCCATTGAATTATTATGTCATTAGTGGGTTAATCCACTTGATGGAGTTAGAACCCTCATGATCCTGTCACTTCCCAAAAACCCACTCCTTTAACCCATAAGTTTTGGGGGGACATCTTAAATCCAGACAGACATGATTAAAAGGGTTTTCCTTTGTCCTGAAGAGGCGAGATGGGGCATCATGTTTCTCTAAGGCTCTCTCTCTCTCTCTCTCTCTCTCTCTCTCTCTCTCTCTCATTAACTAATTTCCAACTCCTCTGCTGCAGGACCCATTTGCCTCTTGAAATTTTAAAAGGCAGCAGCATAGGTGGATTCAAGGATTTTACTTGTATATATAATTTTTTATTTTCCTTTTTCTTTAGTTAGTTATCTAATTCTCTTTTCACCTTGAGATAAGTAGAAAAATCTTAGGAAAAATTACCCCCTGCTGGACAAGTAATTTTTAATTAGAATGGAGAGTATTCCAAAGTAAGTGTCACAGTATGTGTAGGTCCTGTGATTCTTCAATGCTCAGGAGAGAATCCCAAGATACCTATCGCCTATGGTTTTTCACTACCCACGTTGACTTTTCCCTCATCCATTATTACTGTTTGTCTTTTTCAGTTGCAGAAATCTCAAGGAAGTCCAACAAAGAAAATCAAAGCAAAAAAAGTAGATCACCTCAAAGGCCAGAAGGTTATTGCAAGATGCGATGAAAACGGCTTTTATTTCCCAGGTACCGTTCTTCCCTCCCTCTTTGAGACTTCTTTGTTATATAATTTAGTACTGGGGACCAGAGGTTTCAACCTGTGCTTCCCCTAGAATACTGACATTTCATGAGCAAGACTAAGGATACCGCTTCTCAAATGAAATAAAGATGGGCTTTCTCCTTGTATTGAGGCAAAAAAAAAAAAAAAAAAAAAGAGAAAAAAGAAAAAAACAAAGAAAAATGTATTTATCTTTCATTTGCTTAGTAAACAAATTTTTATTACACACCTAGTATGTTCTATTATACAATCTCCTGAAAGTGCCAGTCTAATACAGGGTGTAAACACATGAATTCCTGTCTCTGTGGATGCTGCATCTTACTAAGGGAGACAGCTGAGCAACCAGGTAGACAATAAAAATGCATAATGTTTCAGGTCCAGTGCTAAAGAGGACAGGCAAGCCACAAAGGTGGCTGAGAGTATATGTGGTCGTGATCTAAATATGGTGGTTAGTGAAGAGTTCCTGAGGAAGGCGACATATGAATAAGGACTTACAGAAGAGGGGTGCACCATAAAGCATT
Organism: Cuniculus paca; assembly: GCA_004365215.1. Lineage (NCBI taxonomy): Eukaryota > Metazoa > Chordata > Mammalia > Rodentia > Cuniculidae > Cuniculus > Cuniculus paca. The sequence goes on along the minus strand of RJWT010036436.1, from coordinate 3,638 downwards.
TGGGGGAGCAGAGCACTAAGTGGGAAGGCCTGAGGCTGGAGTGTGCATGGCATGTTAGAGGAAGGGCAAGCAGCCGGGACTGCAGAACCAGAGGGCTTCACCAAGACTTCCTGGGGGATGTGATTCTGGAGGGTGGGAGGGTGCAGTTCCGCGAGGAGTGGAGTCATAGAAGGGGCTTTGTGGATAATGGAAAAATTATGTGTGAAGAGCTAGAGGTGATATATAAAATGCCTGGAGACATAAAATAGACTCCAGCTGGAACCTAGAAGGTACAAATGTAATAAAGGCACTCAGAGAGGTAAATATGAGGCCATTATGTTATAGGTTACTCCTCAGTGTCCATTAGATTAGACTCGCCTTTGCATTCTTGGTCCTAATCCTCGCTGAGTGATACCACTTAGGTGACATTCCATCAGAGGCACAGTGGCATCCATCTGCCCCCATTAATGAGCCTGGTCACTCTGGAGTTGCTCTTTTCCCTCTTATAAAAAAGAAGCTCAAAAAGATTATGTTGGGCACAGACACAACATTCATCGTGACTCCTTTCTGTAACTGTTGTTCAGAACCCTAAATGTTCCTGGACCTCGGTGTCCACTGCTTGAGTCCAGGTCCTCACTGGAGCAGAGCTGGCTGATTGGATCATAGCTTTCAGGGCTTTTCAGGTGGCCAACACTGCTGCAGGGTCAGTGTGGCTCCTCCAGGTGAGGAAGCAACTGCCTCAGACAGAATGGACAAGTGACAAGTGACAGCCTGGCTTGTCTGGATGGTAGTGGGCAAGGAGGAAGACGCTTTCAAAACCTTATTAGGTCCTCATTTGTGGGAAGTGGGTCATTGTTTCTGTTGCTCAGTGACAAGTAGCATTTTAGTTCAGGAAATTCGTGGGGATTTCTGCCCTCTGCTGTAGGAACAACGTCGAGGGGAGATGATACTCACTCGCTCCTCAGGTGTCACGTATACAGGGTCAGAAACCCCCAAGCTTTCATTTCCTTGAATTCTGCCTCTGTCCTCTACTAGTTCCTGGACCAGCATCACTCAGTTTTTCTGTGCCTCAGTTTCCCTGTCTTTCCAAGAGACATTTACAACAATGAAAGCTATTGTAGCCAGGTTTTCAAGGGAATAGATTTAATACAAGACACATAATTTATAGGATTATTTTATAATATTCACCCAAAAAGTCAAATACAGAAGCATGCAGGAAATCTGCCCACACACTAGAGACCCAAAAAATCCAGCTGAAGGGCTGGATCCCATGGCAATGTCCTGCACGAGTCCAGCCGAAGACCTAGAGCCCATGACAATGCCTCCATGAGTCCAACTGGAGGCCTAGAGCCCATGACAGTGTCTCATGCAAGTCTATTTCATGGATCTGCACTGGGAAGGCCCGAAGGTCGGTGGTGGAAGCTAGAAAGTCTGCACCAGCAGGGTGAAGGATCTGTGCCAGCAGGCAGAGGGTCTGCACTGGAGTCAGGAAGCAACGTTCAAGGTAAGGACCAGGACTCCCCCAAAGGGAACCGCAGTCATCCTCAGCGACAGCAAGGACCTGAGCTCCTTTGATGATGAGAACAGCGGAGTTCACATCAGAAAAGCCAGCATGACGACACCCCATCTTCCCCCAGATAACATCTCCTTTTATGCTGTTGGCAGCAATCCTCAAGTGGGCCTTCCATGCCCAGCACCACACTGACTCAGTTCAACTCAGTAAAGTCAACCATTAGTCCCCCACGAAAGCCTTCCTAAGATTCTTGTGCAGATCAAATGCGATGCTGCGAGCACCTGGTTTGTTCCCTGTGAAGAAGTTTTCTGTCATCCCATTGAGAGCTCCTGAGAGACGACCAACTATCCCGTCTCCTGGGGCTGGGGGGAGCTGCTCTTACATTCACAGCCCCTCAGAGTCTTCACCCGCGAGTCACAGGCAAAAATCCACAAAACAGGCAAAACCAGGAAAGCTCCGAGCCCAAAGGCCATGCAGAATAGAGCACAGGATGCCTGGATGGCTGAGGCAGGCGGGTGGGGAGAGGGTACTGCAGCCAGAGCAAGTAGTTCCGGGGAGGTGGAATCTAAGCTGCGCTGTGACTACTGGAAGGTTCTCAGAGAGGTTTCAAAAATTACAGTCTCCAGCCCGAGCCTCCTTAGCTTTGGATCAAGGTCTTCAGTAGCTCACTGTCCAGAGCCCGGGCCCAGAAAGAGTTCCCAGAGGAATTTCAGAGCCGGGAGAACCACCTCACCTCTCCAGCACTGAGTGCAGACAGAAAGTGCCGGGTAAGGGGACCCCGAAAGCGAAGTTGAGCTCCAGGTGCAGGGCATGAGGATTGAGCAGATGGAGTCCAGGCCACTCTGAGTCCTTCAACCCCCAGAGCACAGCCAGCGGGGAGCCCAGGGCGGCCAGCTCTGGGGATCATACCCACATAGATGTGGCCTAGAAAATCACACCCACATAGGAGAGCGCAGGGAAGAGAAAACAGAATCCAAAGAGCTAAGGAGTCATTGTAACGAGCAGAAAGTCCAGGTTCGCTGGTCTGAAGCAGAGATGAGCAAACTTTTGTGTAACAGAAAGTTGCTTAGGCTTTGTGGCTCTGGTCTCTGTCACACCTTCTCAACTGAAAGACTACAGCACAGGCTTAATGCTGCATACAGCCGAGTCCCAAAGGCCAAGCTTTCGAGAGGATCACACAGGCCTGCGTCAACCTGTCTGCCCCAGATCTCACCTCTGAGCAAGGGAGGTAGTGTAGGTCACACAGGATATGGGGTGTAAGGATCCCCTTCATTCTCCAGTGAGAGCAGTGTGTAGTCCAGGTTAGCCTCAAACTTGCAGGGATCCTCCTGCCTCAGCCTCCTGAGTGCTGGGATTACAGGCGTGAGCCACTACATTCATCTCTGTATTATTTTCGTAATAAAAGCTTGCTAAAAAGTGATGGGGTTTGTTTTACTAAAAGGGTAAATAAAATCCATTTATGGTAGAATATATGTGATAATGTATAATACAAGAAAATGTTTCTAAACTGCTAGACATTTTAGTCCAATAAGAAAATATATCATGGAAGGGCCAGGGATCTAGCTCCGTGGCCTAAGTGCCTGCCTGGCAAGCACGAGGTCATGAGTTCAATCCCTGGTGCTGTGAAAAAAAAAAGAAAAATTAAAAAAAAAAGAAAATATATCATGGAAAGCTGGCTTGTATATGTTCAAAAAAATCCAGGTCTATGGTGTACATCTGTAATGCCAGAAGCTAGGGAGTCTGAAGCAGGAGGATTGCACATTTGAACTCAGCCTGGGCAACTTAGCAAGACCCTGTCTCAAAGTTAAAAAATAAAAAGCAAAGGGTCAGAGATGTAGCTCAGTATGAAGGGCCTGAGTCAGTCTCCAGGACTAAACCACACACACACACACACACACACACACACACACACACACACTCAGTATATCTAAAAGACAAACTTCTTGCTTCTTTTTTCCCTTTTCATTTTCGGTTGTACAGTTTAGGGAAACTATAGTGTGTGTTCGACTGAGTTACTTTTAGACTTCTCTGAGTGCATGGGAATTCATATCTCCTCTCTGCTTTCACAACTTAATGATGCCCACTTTCTATCTCTGTCAAAGGGAACGGACCAAATGAGGGAATCCAATGGTTAGGGGGTGTCCCG
>RJWT010036435.1:0-13255 GCA_004365215.1 Cuniculus paca | reverse complement strand
TGTTTTAAAATAATATCAAATATCTAACTCATAGGAAATAAATTTCACTATAAAAATAAGACTTCAGACTGTGGTTTCTCTTCAGATTGAATAAATCCTTCGCCCTTTAAAAATAAGACTTTAATGAAAAATTTAATCTTATGTATTAGCTAATTCTTTTAAAAGAATGCTCTGACTGAAATCCCAGGGGTATACATAAGTGATAGAGAGCTTTTCTAGCAGGTACACAGAAATTACATTGTTTGATACTCAGCACTGCAGTCACCATCACCACTACCACCACCATTATCATCATCTAGCTTAAGCTGTTGTTTTCTATCACTAAATATAATTTTATTTTAGGTTACCCCTCTTTTTAATGCTAATTTTCATGGTAAGAACCCTTGTTTCTTCCATTTTGGAATGTTCTTATGCCAAGTTAAAAGATATTTATTAGTAAATTAAATTCATGTAAAAATCAGCAAAATGTCTGTATTAAATTGTTGTTCATTCTTTCTTCTCAATATTTCTGTTCAGTTTCCTTTTTTCAGTTTTCTTTTATTAGATATTCTGCTCCTCCTTTAATTGTAACTCATTACGATTTTAATCTGCAGTAATGTAATGCAGAATTGATGAATTTGGGGAGAATACCTGAAAAGTTTACACAAATACTAAAAATTGATCTTGATGAATATATTTACAATTTTAATTCTGCATGAGTACTGCTATAGATTCCAGATTCACAATCATATTTCAATGGAAAACCTTCATGTAATAATGAGACTATTTTTTAAGTCACTTATGTATAATTTTCCAAGAAATTTTTAAAAATATATCAATATATATGTAGAGTAAATACCAGTAAATCACAAATATAAAGGCTGTGTAAAAAGTACAGCTCAGTACAAAAATAAAAAAATCTGTAGTAATTTCATAAATGTCATATTTTGTGGATATGCAGTAATTAAATGACTTGCAATATGTTATGAAACCCTGTCTCCTTTTGATTCCAGTGTAACATTATTCTTCTGGTCCCTTTCATCACTATATCCAGTTTCATCATTCTTTCCATTGATTTATAATAGAGGAAGTTTACAACTACTTATTGTATCACTGTTTCCTTTTTCAAACCCTTTTTTGAGTTTCCCAATAGGAAATAATACTGTCTCAGCTTTGTAGTTCTACAAATAACTGGAATTCTCATGGATTTTAATTATTGTTGGGTAGACATGTTTCATTTACAGTAGCTCCAGATACACTCAGTTTTATCATGTCTAAAAATTGATATGGGCTTCCTCTAGTGTCTTTGTCCCTCATTATTTCTTGGTTCTCTTAACTTCATCTAATTTCTGCAAAATTTTCTTTACCATTTTCTTTTCTGATGAATTCAGTTTAGTGAGTAATATCCTTTTGGTTTAATGAAATGCAATATATATTTTGCCACATCACTTGTTAAGTTGACATTTTAATAGCAGCTATTATCTATTCTTATTTTTATTGTACCCTCTTTAGCATTATCCTCCTAGAGTATTTATCTATGTGTCTGGGAAGAGATTGACTGATACTAAGAAAGATACTAAGCTAGGATGCAAAATCAGAACTTTTGTTTATAACACATCATCGAACTTGGGATCAATAAAAAGTTCTATTAGCTACTCTGCTTTATTTACACTTTTGGTAAAAGTGCTTCAGTGATCAGTTGTCTGAGTTTTTAGATGGGCATATTCCAAGCCAGGTCACAGTAAAAGCATATTATATATATATTTGTAAATACTTGTCCATCTAGCAAAAAGTGGTATCATAATCAACAGAAACTTATTATGAATTTAATGATAATTTTGCATGATCTTAATGCTTTAAACAATCAAGCACTCAATCATTATTTATTAGCCATAAACTATGTGCAAAAAATATTGGACACATTCTCATTCATTTATTTTCACAAATAATTTAAAATCAACACAAAGTATGTCAACATGAAGTATTCATAAACATGTATATAAATGGTTAGTTAAGCATGAAAGACTGTAATAGCCTTGGTGTCTGCATCCCTGTCATGATATACATAGACTTATTAACACTTTTTAACTGAAGAAACAGGAATGATTGTCATATATGATTAAATAATTGGCCCAAGATATCACAATGATATCATGTAACTGATAGGTTTGAACTTAAGTAATTTTTCCTTTATTAGTTGGTGTTAACCAATTCACTATGCTTCCCTTCAATATAATTACAATGTTGTGCACTTAGTCAATACAATTAAAATATTTCTAACAATCATTACTATTTTAATATTTCTTTATGAAAGTATTGTGCCTGTTATAATGTAGTAATCATTTTAAAAAGTATATGGAGTTATTACTAAGATTAAGAAATTTTGTGCTGAAATATGTACTTATTTTCCTTTTCAGACAAAGTTCTGTATTGAAGGTTACAGGAGAAAATAGAGTTCTGAGTCACACTGAAGGTTTTATAAACTAGTGCTTAAAATGACAGACAGAGGTTCCACACAACCATTCACTCACAAAAGGAAAAATGGCACTGATTGGATTAGATGTAAAGAGACTAATGCATTTTTGTCCTTAAGGGTTAGCAGACAAATGGATCTTTCAGCTCTGAAAGCGAGCACCATAAGCAATCCAAAAGCATTATTTGTGCGAGGTAGTTGGTACAATCTGTTCCATCTGTCACTGAAACTAATCGTCGAGGTTCAGAAAAATTTGAGTTATAGCTCAGGCTGAGGCTCAGTGGCCACATGTTTGGAGCAATACCAGAGGTTTAAAAGTTATTCACATCTTCAGAATAGTGAAGATATCATCTTCCTTAAATGATACATTTTGCGTCTTGCGATGTGTATAGAAAAGAGCCTTTGTTAGCTGCAAAAGATAAGAAAATGAAATTCTATAAATGATTTTCTTCAAAGCAATAATAAAGTATATTTTTACATATAAATAATATCAACCCCTGTAAACTTTCCTTTTGTTTATAATTATAGATTAATCTGGAAGGTGTCAATTGTCTTCTCTTAGAATAATGCTAATTTTATAGATAGAAAATTTCTCAGATAATATTTTTGAACCCTAAAAGTAAAATTAAAGAAAATCACAATAATTACTACAATCAAAATTTCTATGGCCATTGATGCATGTAAGCAGCTAGAAAATGGTGATTTTAAAACCAGAAAAAGATGATTTTAGAAATGTAGCCCTATAATTATACAAAATGCAAGGTAAGTTCCATGTATATTATAACACATTGAGAGCTTGAAAACCTGGGAACAGAGATCATATTCGATGTCATCTGCAGCAATTATAAAACCCCAGTGATTTTTTTGTGACCCTTGTAGGTCATTCTGAATGTTAACAGTTTCTACCAACATCACAAATAGATGATAGATATGTTGATAGACATCCCATCTATATTACAGAAATATAATATACACATGTATTATACTTAGTGTAAAATTTATATTATGCATATATTTATGCAAGGGGATTTACTAAATTTAGTTATGCCAGTTGGCTTATTAGATAGTCTTACAGAATCAGAGGAAGGAAAATGCATATATAATAAGTTTCCAAGTGCTATTTATGTAAATTTTATCTCCATATTAGTGATGTTAGCTAGATTATAGGTTATTTGGTTACAAGAAGCAACAAAGATAAATGAAAAAAATAAAGACTAGATGACCACCAGATTATGAAAAATATGTCATATTTCATCTCTTCTCTGAATTACGTCAAACTAATTGTTTTGCTCTACATGAAATATATACAGTCTAATGCTATCTTGAGTCATTTTATTACTTTAAATCACATATCATTCTTGATGTCATATATTACTAATTTGAAATTAGTGAGTTTTTCTCAGTTTGAAGATTTCCTACTTTCAGAAAGTTACTGTGCAAGTAGAAATCCACTTTCCCCAGCATTTCTTAATAATCCATACTATAGGAATTCTTTCTGCTATGCTTTTGACACTCAGCCTATCCATCGTGCGTAATGTCTTAACTTACTAGCTGTTGATAAAGTTTTCTCTCATCCCTCTATTCCTGGACTCTTCTCCTAAGTTACTGCTTTCATCACTGAGGATGAGAAATTGATTGTGCACTTTAACTGCCAGGTAAAACTTGTGCATTTTCTACTCATCTCTGCCAAAGATAAGTTATACAGTGAAGTAGCTACTGTAAGAAATGACTAATATTAATTTTTAATTTTATTTATGCTTCCAAAAGTAAAAATATATATTCTTATTAGGGAATGAGAACAGCTCCAGCCGGCATTCACCTTTAAGAAGCATGGATGCCAAAGAGTTTGATTTCACTGGTAGTTGTTTTACACTGCATACATTTTAAATATTTTTGTGAAAGAATACAAACTTAAAACTTTACTTGAAACCAGACAAAATTAAACCAAAGAAAAAAGTTGATTAATCCATAAAGTTAACTTAAAAAAATATTTAGAAACTCTGGCTGTATCAACACAATAGGACCTAGAGTCCGTATTTTCTTTTCTATTTCTTGATAATTTCCCATAATAACAGTTTAAAATTTTCAGGAAATTCTTCATTCATTTTGGACAACCATTTGGATGTTGGATTAAGACCTGGTCCATATTTAGAAAGCCAGCTTCATTCCCTCAATAGACTTCTGCACAGATCACTATGTGACCTTAGTCTTTGTGGCTCTTAGTTTTATATCCACAAATCAGCTAACGAATGTAAGAAGGGAATAGATGACTTTTAAATTCTATACTAGTAGAAACCTTTACAGTGTCTGATCTGTGTTTAATTACTAACAAGATGGAAAGGCTTAAGAGTTTACATTAATGAATTTTTGAAGGCTGAAGTGGTTTCCAGAGGAAATGTAACAATAAATCATTGTTCTGACACTTTAAAATTACAAGCAATCTTAGCCTTTGTATTTTAGAGTAATTTCAAATTGCATTTAGAACCCCCATGAATTTCTTTCTGTGATCATAAAATTGAATGACTAGAATGAAATAGATGAATGGCCAATGGCAGCAATACATATTAATTGGATTATTTCCTGAGTATTTCACAAATATGAATTCATAATGTTCTAGTACAGGAAAAGAAATTTTGATCTTTTCAATATCCAAAACTTGACGATCCGTTTTAAGCACCTAGTATTTTCTTTTCTCCAGGTTCTTTGTGTAGCAGAAAAAGGAACAAAAGACCAGGGAACTCCTAAGGACAAAATGGAAGTATTTTTTGAATTTTATTGTGTCAGTTGAGTTTTAACTTTTAGAATATAAGATGTAAAGTTCTGTTCAATATGACATGCTGATATAATATTTTTCTCTGTCTCATTAGTCCACTCTAATGACAATGAAGTCCATTAGCTCCAGATCTATGGGAAAAATCGAAGCAATAAAAGCATTAATGAGTTCATTATATGTATGCAAATAAATAGCTAAATAATTATGTAATGAGATAGTCAAAAGAAGAACAAATATTGTGCTTATAATCACCAACTCTTCAAAGGAAGTCTAGTACTGTTTCTTTTTGCATCAATTAGTTCACTTACTTCATACCCTTTCCAATATGGGGTAAACTGTTACATGTGAGGAGAATTCTTCCCGATGTCAAAGTAAAATTTCAAAGAAATCTTAAAATGATTTCTTGCCTTCCTGATTCCAACTGTATTTGCCAGTGGCAAGGTTGGATGTCCATATTTTCCTGGTTCTCTCTCAAGAGCCCACAATGTCTTATGACATAATATCAGTTCTTTCTTTCAGGTGTCCTTTTCTGTAAAGCTTTCCTTAAATCTCATTAATCACTAGCTTCCCTCATCCTATTTAGTGTGAGCATGTAACAAAACTGTGATTCTTGTACTTTTGGGTTGTTGATTCATTACCTGCTATTTTCTTTCACACTGCCTACATTTTTGCAGCTAATATGTGAATGAATGCCTCTAGTAATAATGCCAACTGTGGGTGCCACCAACTTCTTATGGGACAGGGAAAATACCTGCTATACTCTCCAGGAACAGGTAATATAAAACAACATCTTAAGCTGGACTTTCAAAAATTGTTTAGTCATCCAATAAGAAGTAGATGAATAATCATACTACACATGAGGCAGTATGCTGAACAATAAGAAAAATATTGTATGTTATTTGGCTCATCATATTCCACTGCTAATAATATCACCAAATAATCCTGAATATAGGTACTCAAATATAATTTTGGAAGTGTACTTTCAAATGTATGGGTCTATCACATTAATTCCTGCTATAAATAATAATTTCATTTTTGTGTTTCTTTAATTTTTTTGTTCCAATTTCATTCCCATATTCAAATATTTGGCAGACATTCATGGATTGTTATTACTGGATTGTTATTACTAGTCTGTCGCTACTGTAAATAAGCGTTTAGGTAAGCAAATATAACAAACCCTTCTGTATTCCAAGACCTTATATCTTGGTATCAATTATTTTATTATAATGCTAATCTGGCCTGAAAACCATAAGATATATGCATACATATATCTTTCTTTACCGTTTTTTCACTGCACTGTATTACACAGTCTCATCAAATGATTACAACAAACTATCATGGATTACATGGTCTAAGCAACAAACATTTATTTGTCATAGTATGAGGCCATGAAGTCCTAGGGCAAAGCATTGATAGATGTGTCTGGCAAGGGTGTGTTTCCTAGTTCATGTATGTCTATCTTGCTGTATTTCTGCATAATAGTAATAGAAAGTAGAAATCTCTCTTGTGTCTTTTTACAAAGGCACTAATCTTAGATGAGGGCTCCACCATCAAGATCTAATTACTCCCCAAAGGTTTCACTTCCTAACACCATCACAATGGTGATTAAGATTTCAGTATGTGAATTTTAAGTGTGACATAAATATGTAATCCATATATAGTGCATTTGATTACCATAAATCATGAGAAACTATAATTATCTCTTGCTCTATCTGTATTTGTTGCTCTGGGGCTTGGGCCTGCTTCTACCTGTTTACAAAATCCTTCTGTGGCATTTTAGAATTTGTACTACTTCTTTATTTTCAACCCATGAGTTATATTTCCATATATTCATTTCTATCTGATTCTTTTATTTTTTAACCTTACCGGCTTCCTTATGAAAATGTATTTTACAAGTGAAGCTTTCACCATCTACTAAAAGAAGTTTCCCTCTGTTTTCTAAAAATATAAAAACACAAGTGAGTTGAGTCATACAATATTCAAAATAAAGTGTTCAATCTTTTTCTTGTATATGCCATCAGGTATTGTAAAGATGGAGCTTTCTGAGAAACATAAATCTGGAATAGACAAGAATCTCCTTTTTTCAGTCTGTGCAGTTACTTATGTGTAGATACAGTTTTTGGTATTTTAAGATTTAATTTTAAAATTAAAGAAAAAAAACCACTGCCTTGGAGCAAATTCCTCTTACCTACACGAATTCCTACAATCTTCACAGAGATGTAAAGATTGCCTTCAGTATTTGAATTACAAGTGATGCTGCAGCTCTCTGATCTATAAATACCCTGGAGCCACCCAGCTCTTAAGTTGGAAGAGATCTTAGACAATCAAGTGACGTTGACTTGCCAGAAATAAAACTGTTGTCCATGTGTTGTAGTCTTCTGATTTCTTACTAGTTTCTTTTTGTTGTGTAAATAGCAAACATATTGTAAAGTCAAAACAGCAATGGGAGTGGGACTGTTTTGTCTTGGAATTTACAGTTCTTGAGAGAAATACTTATGAATTTTCTAATAGGCTTGCTTTTGACTTGAAACTTTATAGCTATTTCTTTAGCTTGGTGTCAGACTAGTAGTATTTCCATCAGTTCACATACAATGGTTACTAGTAGCTGAAATCCTCTGAGATTTCTTAGCAGGACACTGCACTGACTTTCTCTGTGTCATGTTACTTGTGTATGTACGTTATTAAATATAGTTCGAGCAATATGTTTCAGATATAGTAGTTCAGTTATTCATTGACTAATCGATGTTTTTATTAATTTGTATTTCAGTATAGAATTGTAAGTAGCAGAAATGAAATTGTTCCATTAAACATACATGTCTGAACAGGAATAAAACAAATGTATTTTGTATATAACTTCAGGATTATATTGCTCCATTGATAGTATATACAATTAAATTGTGAAGAGTAGAAAGATTTTCTCCATTCTTTACTGGGCACTTTGTGATCACAGAAAGCAGCAAATCTTGTATTTTATATTATGGGAACAAAAACATGTTTAGCTAAAACATGATAGAAGATCACTATAGAGGAAGACTAGAACAGTCTTGACTGTTCTGGTCATTCCCTCCCTTATTTCTAGATATAGTAATCTCAGCACATTCTGTAGTTATTCTTGAAATTACAGGTGAGAAAGGGGGATCCTGGACTGATTCAAGGACACTCAGATAATCACCCTCCATCTTTAAATAACAAATGATACTGCAATAGATATAGTGTCCTTCTTTGAGAAAGAGGGCAGATTTTTATCCTCAGTCATGATAATAAAAATATTGTCTCCCTCTGGAGCAAAGACTAAACAGTTTCTCTAGCAGCTTCTTGAAAAATATTGGGGGTTTCCTAAGTGCTAGTCTCTTCATGTGTGACAAAACTCGCTGTGTATAGCATCATTACAGATGCTCCTTACTGTCCTGATGGGTATGTGAAAATGGACACGTAAGAAGGAGTTTCTGCTGTTTGATGTACTGTGAGGAATAAAATGATTGGTGTCTGACCCACGAGTCTCAAGTGCTCTGCCAGAGATGATGTAACTATAGCAAGCTAATTCGTTATTTTGACAATAGGGTAAAGTTATAGCACCTGACACTCCTATATCCTCTGCTATCTGAAACATAGACTTTCTACTAGGGGATTCTAGCAGAACAAATACATCACACTTATCTTCTATGTTGCAACAAAAAGTCATACGTTGAAGGCCATTAACTGAAACTTGTATGACTCTAACAACTAGGAAAGTAATTGTACCCTAGCTGGATCAAGTTCAACATAAAAAAGGGAACTATGCATTGGTGAGTGCCAGTAACTCCTAATTCTAGGATTTCTGCATCATGTCTATAGATTTAACCTCATACTCCCCAGCACATGTAACATCAGAGTTGCACTGCAAATGTGAAAGAAAATTCATATGAAAAGCCTCCTCTTATCACTTACTATGTTTATTTACAGTCTTCCAATTTAAGAATGTTAATGGCTCTTTTCACATTTGTGTTAATGCAAAAATTTTAAACATGGACTCTTTTTACAAAAGTATAATGACTTGCCTCTTAATTCATTATTTTACTTTTGTCCTACATGTGATACAGCATGCATATATTCTTTAAAATTTCATGTATTTCAATAGGTTCTGATTGTTGATAGTAGTCTCCATATTATGTTGACATTTCCTGTTTTTGTTTATCTTCCATCATTTCCTTTATTTTTTACAAGTTAGAATAAGGAAACAGGCTGTTATATGTCCTCCATTCCTGCTGTTTACCTAAAAAGATTTAGGATTTCCAATCGCTATAAAATTATTTTCAATATATTTTTTTCCTTGTATATTTTAGCTACTCTACATAGTTTCAGACTTTGGATCCTAAGTAGGTGATAATTTTTTTCTGAAGTATTGGTAGAGGGAGCCTAAATCACCATGGAGGGAAAGCACTGCGAGTATATTGGGTGGAGAAGGATCACAAATGCAAGATATACTCTGACTCAATAGAATTTCTTAACAAGATATTATTGAAAGACAGAGTTTCAGTGAGATTTCAATTATAGTATAGTATTTTTAGATTCTGCTACCAAACAACCCATGAATACAATCTTGACTTGTATACTAACATATTGGTTGTAAATTGTTGTCTTTAAATTATAATCTTAGTACTACCTGACATTAATTTGTAAATTAAAATGCTAAATAAGCTGAAACATTGAGTACAATGTTGCAATTTATTTCTTAAATTAGCTAAATAAAAGTTCAAAATCTATCATACACACTGAATCCTACCGCCTCAAAAAAAAATGTGCAAGTAATGGGAAGAAACAGCAAGAATTTGATGGAGAGTGAAAATGATTAAAGGATGCTATGCACACATACCAATCTGCTAAAATGAAACTCCCAACTCTGTATCATCAGTATGTACTAATGAAAAGATGTGAAAAATAAATATGAAGATGGAAAAAGAAAAACTCTAAAAGAAAAGCTATAAGTTTCATTGGTTTTGATCTTTCTTGCCAAACGAGTGATCAGTATTTCATGGAGTGTAGTCAATAGCTCACTGGTTCATTGAAAAAAGAAAAGTATATAAAGAAAGTGAATTTATCATTATTTTTATCAATAAGTTTCTCTTATGGAATCTATAATTATTTATAAAGCATAGATATATTCAAGACAAGACTCTGTAATTTTTTAATGGCCTTATAAATACAAAGTATGCAGGTATATATTCTAGGTAATATTTGTGAATTTGAATATTGTGTTTTTAAGGGAAAGTTTAATTAACTCTGTGGGAGTATTTATAGGTGAATAATTAAGATTGAACTTCAGAAAAAGTGTTATTTTAATGCTTTATTTGAATACTAGAGTTAATTTATATAAACAAATGTTATACAATGTAAAGTGAATCAATCATTGTAGTTTAAATAACTGTTATATCAACTGACTGATTTGCATGGCCTGGATGATCAGTGACTGAATAAGTGATAATTTCATTAATTTCTGGCAAGTAGCAAATTTATTTTACTAAGGAAACTTAGGATGGATATTCCTAGATTTTCTTCACTTAAGGTACAGCAACCTATCCCAGGCTTCACCATGAATCATCTTTGTGCCATATTGTCTCGTTCTCTAATAGAGTAACCTGATCTTTCTCATGTGGTGATTCCTGGCTCTCAGAGGGAGCCATAAGTCAAGTGAAAAATATTTAAACATTTATGGTGCAACATTTGCTCTTATACTATTGACTAAAGCAAATCTATGCTGAAACACAAAGTCAAGATGTGAAGAAATAAATTCTAACTCCGAATTCTAACTCTGAATGAGGTTGCTCAAAAACAAATGAACAAAACAAGATAACTAGTATGTATACCTAGGGGGCAAGGAAATGTTTTATCATTAGAAATTTGCTTATGCAATTATGGCGGTCCAAACGTTCTATGATCTGCTATCATTAATTAGGAGCCTTAGGATTGTCAGTGGTGCAATTGTAGACTGAATCCGAAGACCCAAGAAGCAGGTGAACTGATGATTTGAGTTCCTAGTAGAAATATACAAGTGTGAGACCCTAAGAGGAGTTCATGTTTTGTTTTGAGTTTGAAAGCAACAAAATTCTAATATTCCATGTGAAGTTACTCAGGAGATTCCTCTAGTTAGCCTTTATGTAAGTCATCAATTGTTGGAGAAAGCCCACTCCCATTGAGTATTCTGCTTTATTCAGTCTACTGATTCAAATGTCAGTTTCATTAAAAAAAAATGCTCCACGGACACACATAAAACAATAGGCAAGCAAATTTGTAAGCACGCTACAGCCAGTCAACTGAACACATAAAATTAACCTCCAGAAAAGTCAAAACAATGAAGTCATATTAAGAAGAAATTTTATAGACAAAAAGAAAGAAGTTTTGATCCTTCAAGTCTGTTACATTAATATTCTGAGCAAACTCATTTTCATTATAAGGTAGACATGATAAAATCTGCATCAAATTTTTAAGATTGAAAGTCAAAATACATTAGACATATACTTGCATGTCTCTACAGAATAATAGGAAAAAGTATATGAATTTTCTAGAAGTTAGTACATTCAGGAATGGACCTCATAAAATAAATGTAGAATTTGGTTCTAATAGGATTCATAGTAATGTAGACAAGGTAATACATTATTACACCTCTTCATTAAGCATATTTGGACACTCAGTTTCCTTTAGGTGTATCTGGAAATATCTATATAAGTAGTATTGTTTCTTTTTGGAAATTTTCTTTACATGAATTTGTACTCAATCTTCTTTTCATAAATTGAGGTAGCTGAATCAAAGCATGGATACATTTCTTCTTATTAAATAATATTTTTTAATTACAAGTATGTAATAATTCAGAGTTAAAGTAATGTGACAACTTTAGGGCCATAATCTCACAAATTCTAAATTTTGAAATTTATTTGACCTTTTTAAGTCTCAAGTGTATTATTCAATACAATGCTAAATGCTAATTTCATAAATATCCAAGAATGGAATCAAATTTCCCTGTAATGTCAACATTGAACTTCACCATTGAATTTGATACAGTTCTCATTCCATTAGGTTTGTGACCAGAATCATGGAAAGAATCAAGGTTTGTGAAACCAGGTACCACTGTAATGATCCTTATTATTTTGTATTTATATAATACTAGTGTCATGAACTCAATTACAAGACTTGGAGTAAGAAGTTTACATTCACTGATCTAAAATCAATTTTCCCTGTAGATTTAAAATTATTTTTGTTTTCATCTATGCATTAGAAAGTTTTATGTTTTTCTGCTGTAATAAGTTCAAATTCTTCACAAGAGAGCTAAGTAGAAGGCAAATATTGAGTTTGTCGTAAACAGAGTAAATTTCTTACCAGAGACAAATTCAATAATGCTGAACTAAACAGATTTTCTTCCTCATTCAGAACAACAATTTGGGAAATTCACTAGGCAAAATGTTTTGTATTGATGGTGTCCGGTCCAGGGCACCGCATCATTCCTCTATTGGGATGGACAGTCAACTGCTGGATCAGAAACTCAGCACCAGCAGTCAATTAATGGAAGGAAATTTAAAAGGGAGGACACTTTATTCCAAAGGGGAGGGGTAGGAAAGGTAGTCAGCTACGAGGGAAGATGAATACCCGTGGGCTTTTGTCCCCAGCTTCCTTTTACCACAGGATAACCCTCCCTCTTGGATAATACCTGGAATTTGTCCCTCTGTGATTTGACTGGTTCTCTGGACTATCATGCTTGAACCCCAGACCACAGAACACTAACCCCCTAACTTGGGGACCTTTGTCTATGTGAACATTCCAATGTGGACTTTGTTTGACTTTTTCTTGCATTCCTGTCCTTTTCAGGACCTTATCTCTGAGGTTTATAGTTGATTTTATATATATATATATATATATATATATATATATATATATATAATATATTTTATATATATATAATATATATAATATATATAGTTGATTTAATATATATATATATATATAGTTTGTTTGTTTTAAATTGACTGCCTTTTGTCTCTGTATCAGATCTTCTTTCTTGT
>RJWT010036434.1:0-13261 GCA_004365215.1 Cuniculus paca | reverse complement strand
TATAAAAAAATTAATATATAATTTTGTATTTCATTTGGTCTTAAGAATACTGGCAATTTTCATGTCCATTTCTTTCATGTAGCCTCCAGATCTGTTGTCACCACACACACTATCACTAGTTGAGACCTTCTTAACCCAGTTTTTGGTTACCATCTCCTGGGTATCCTGGGTCAATTTCTTTAATTGGCTCCAGGTCAGGTCTCGCCCTTCTTTGTCTATCACTTGTGGAGTGGTCTTTAAGGCATCACTGCCACAGGACTCAGCATCAGGTTCTTGAGAGGTGGAACCTACTCCTTCTCCAGGTCTGGGTCCATGATACAGCTGGAAAGCACACTCTGGCACCCACATAGGTCATTCAGCGTTTTCTGGAAATACACAAGCATACCTTCTTCCCCAAGTCAGTGTGCATTGTGTCTCTTCCATTGTTCAGTATGAGGATCTTTCCAAAGGACCCTTCCCAGCCTCTTTTCCTTTACCTGTCTGAATTGTCTTTCTGCTGCTTTATCTCATTCCTAGTAGGATTTAAAATGTTAATAGCTAAAATTGTTCCCATTCTGTGGGTTTTCTTCTCACTCTGTTGGTGATTTCTTTTGAAGTGCAAAAACTTTTTAAGAAGATGAGATCCCAGTTGTTGATTCTTTGAAGTACTTCCCATACAGTTCGTGTTTTGATCATGAACTCTTTGCCTACCTCTATGTCTTCAAGATTTCTACCTACCTTGTCTTCCAGTAGATTTAGTGTTTCTATTTTAATATTTAGATCTTTGATTCATTTTGACTTTAGTTTAGTGCATGGTGATGGACATAGGTCTAGTTTCAGTCTTTGGCAGGTAGAAACCCAATTTTTCCAGCACCATTTATTAAAGAATCTATCTTTCTTCCAGTGAACATGTTTAGCCCCTTTGTCCAATGTAAGGTGGCTGAGTGTTTTTGTAGTTGTGTTTGCATCTTTTAATCTGTTCCATTGATCTGCAGGTCTGTTTTTGGTGTTTTTTTTTGTCAGTACCATGCTGATTTTATCACTGTAGCTTTGTAGTATAACTTCAAGTCAGGGATTGAGATGTCTCCTGCTTTACTTTTGTTGCCCAGGATTGCCTTTGCTATTCTCGGTCTCTTGTTTCCAAATGAATTTTAGGAAAGTTTTCTCTATATCTGTAAGGTATGTTAATGGTATTTTGATCAGGATTGCGTTAAATCTGTATATCATCATACCACAGCAATATATGTTCACCCATGTTTATAGCAGCACAATTTGTAATAGCTAAATCTTGGAAACAACCCAAATGCCTACCAACCACAAAATGGATAAAAAAGATGTAGTGTTTTTATACAATGAAATATTACTCAGCTATGAAAAAAAGAAAATCTTGAGGCTCAAAAGAAAAAGAACAATTGGGATAGGGGAAAGGAGAAATGGGAGAAAGGAAAAGATTATATGTATGTAGGTATAGGTACTAATCTCTGTTCATCAAAAAGAACAACTTTTGATGTCATTGCTTGATTGATCATTTTTTATGCCTAGATCTTGTAACCTGAACAACTACTTCTAAGATATGAAATGTATTAACTAGTGTAGATTTCTTACTGTTGTTTTGTTTTGTTTTTTTGAAATTCTGTATTATTTCTATCCTTTTTTCTGTTTTGCTTTCTAAAATAAAAAAAGAAAAAGAAAAAAGATTTTAAAAGATAAAACATAAAATAAAATTTTAATAGCAAACAATGCCAAGTGAAATCTATTTTGACGTCTGAACTTTGTATAGAAGGATATTCCTTTTGTTTTTGCTTTTGAATTTTGAGTATATGGTGAGCATGTTCAATTCATTGACCTTGAGGGTTATAATGAATTTCTGTGGTATAGGAAATGTGAACATTTTTACAAAATGTTTGGAAGTCAGCACTTATATAATCCAGCTCATTGTCTGACTCAAATGACCACAGGCAGCCAAGGGTGCTTTAGGTATCCAAACAATAAGCAATGACATATTTAGCCACATTGTCAGTATGAGCAGAAGCAAATGTAATTCCTGATGAACTAACCACTGAAAATTTAACCCAGTGCAGAAAGCCAAACTCAGGACTGTGAGTGACATCCATTTGCCAGAGATGATTAGGGTGAAACTCTCAGGGATTAACCCCCCTAGTAAATGAGAGAAGATGTATTACACGTGAGGAATGCTATTTAACAATTTATTGAATCCATTCCTGTGTTTAAATGAACACTGCAAAATACGGAAGCCTTTTGATGAAAGGTGGCATGGAAGGCAGAAGCCTGTTGAATAGCATCTGAGGGAACAACAGTGAAAGTAGCCAGCAATCTGTCTATAGTAACATTTCCTTTAGTGAAAGGCCCTGGCAATTGGCAATGGAAATGGAAATGACTGATAAAACAGAGGACATGTGACTGTATAGTAAATCAGAGAGTGTGAAATAAATGAAAAAGATCTTCCTGGTTAGTGTAAGTGGCAGTTTCAATGTGTCACATCACACCACAAACATAAGCACTGTCTGAAAAGAGACTAATCGGAATCTTCTTGTAAGGTCCACATAGCAACCTGCAATTCAGTTTTTTGTGAAGAAGAAAAAACCTGTATCCTATATATTTGGCCACCAGAGTCTCCCACCTGCCACTTCCCCTGCAGGCTGTTACTCCTTCCCCATCACCTTGGAGCTGTGGTTCAGCACCTCTGGCAGCAGCAGGGGCAGTGACCAGGAGGGGGTCAGTGCCACTTCCCTCCTGGGGATGGACTCTATCTAAAGATCAACTTCGCCAGTGCCTCCCTTCCTGCAGGATGCTGTATTCATTGCCTCTGCAGCCACAGCCACCATTTTTCCCCCTGGCTTTTTCCTCCTCCAATTTGGACTGTTGTGACTCCTGTGGCTCTGGGCCAAGAACGGAGTACAAGGGTTCATGGGCATGGTTGGTGGGACTGTGGATGTGAGGGCAGCTGGGACATCCCAGCTGAGTCTGGCTAGGGCCAGAGCATGAGGCCCTCACTCCACTCAGCCCATACCCCTCCCTCCTGCAGTGCTGCACTGTGCTGAGCTGACTGTGCAAGTGGCCTGATCTGTGCATCAACAAACAAACAAAAATTCCCTGCCACAATAAGTAATCCCCTGGTTTAAACATGCTTTAGCGATGCTTGTTTGTTTGTTTGCTTTTTGTACCCCACGATTCCTTTCTTACCTGATTGAGCAAGGTTAGAGGGTGTAAACTCCATGGAGGTAGGGGACTGCTGCTCGACCATCTTTTTCCAGTTTGAGACTTCATTTTGAAATAGGGCTCTGAGTCAAATTCTCTGTGGTCGTCTCAACAGGCGCAGGATCATTAAGACACTCCCAGATCCAGGTCCACAAAAAAGTAAGTTCAGGAATCTGTAATAGAATGATGATTTGTTTGTA
Source organism: Cuniculus paca (assembly GCA_004365215.1). Taxonomy (NCBI): domain Eukaryota; kingdom Metazoa; phylum Chordata; class Mammalia; order Rodentia; family Cuniculidae; genus Cuniculus; species Cuniculus paca. The sequence continues at coordinate 9,863 of RJWT010036434.1, read as the reverse complement.
CATGTATTGTTCTTGAGAACCTATCTGCCTCATGTTTAACACCTGATAAAGTCAATATACCTCTCAACCTTTTGTTTCTTGTGAGCCTGTTTGCTCTTTTGGCTCTAGTGAACCCATTTTCCCCTTTTGGGTGCTAATGAGCCCAGTTTTCTCTTTGGCTTCTCTGGCACCTATTTTTTCTCTTTGTGCGTGCACAGCTAGATGTCTCCTCTTACCTGCTATCTGATGTGTTTCTTTGTTCCCTGGATCCCCATAGCGGTGGCAAATACTGCATCCTGCACAGCTCTCCAAGTTCCCAGAATAACGATGATAAGAGGATGGAGTTAAAAAGGACAAGAGTCAGAATATAGGGAAACTGAGGCCAGATGGAGCCCTCTCTCCTGAAAGAAGAAGGAAGGAAAAGAAAGAGGTGGAAGAGGAGGAGGACCCCCACAGCTGCATCAGGTTTATTTATACTGCCAGGAGGTCGAAAGTCGTGTGAAACCCCTCCACCTACTAGCTTATCCATGATCCATGTGACTTCCTTCAGGTGCACATTGTTCTTGAGAGCAGAGGCACTCATTCATGTGACTTTCCTCAGGTGCTCAGTGTTTTTGAGGCTGGCCTTGCTCAGGCCCACATGTGTGATCATACGATTAGTCTCCACCTTCAGTCACTACCCCACTAACCCACTGGTACGTGGTCCCAAACCACAATGAGAATGAGAAATTTGCCAGTAGGAAGACGTGAACAGTGTGGTTGATCATGCACTTCCCTCAGAAAGAGACAGATTCAAGGTACAAATTTAAACAATGCCATTAGCAGTGTGCGTAGAATTTAAAGAACACTAGTGATAGTTGTCATGGATACAGTTGGAGAAGCTGACAAAGTCGACAGTAAAAGAATTGACCAAGACAAGAGCAAAGTTGAAGAGCAAAGTTTCATAGGTATGTTCTACAGCATCAGAGGAGATGAGAGAATGATCCGCCCTGATCGCCCTAAGGTGGATAGTTGTGCACTTCCTGGACCTTTCTCAAGAGCAACTGAACTGTTTACATGGGGTATTCATTTAGAATATGTTGTGCTTGCAAGTTTTGTCATCAGAACATACTGGAACTTCCTGATACATACAACCTGCCTGGGATATGCCCTTAAGCTTCAACTGTTTGTTTCTGAAAGCATTGGAGGATTGCTCACCTAAAAATGGAGTCTACAGTGGGGTGATGTGAAAGAAAATACACATCAAACTTGATGAGTCTCCTGTATCAAGGTTTATCTGTACTGTAAACAATAGGAGATAACTCTGAGCACCCAAAATGATAAAATCCTTTGGGGGTAAAAGGTAATTAACTTTGTAATAAATGGATTATGGAGCAGTTCATTACTGTTGTAGGCTGACATAATAGAAAAACTACTGAACCCTGTCTGTACCTCCCCACTCCCTTGCTTGTGAGGCTACTCCCCACCTTGAGAATGTAACTTAGTTCCATATTCTCAGGCCTGTTCGGTGCACCGTGCCCCAGTAGGTATGCCAACCAGGATGTTATGGATGTATGTGTAACTGTAACCATTGTCAATGGGGATGGCAACCAAGATGTTATAGATGTATGTGTAATTACAGCCACTGTCAACGGGGATGGCAACCAGGACGTCATGGATGCATGTTTAATTGTAACCATTGTCACCAGGAGTATGGTTATAGTGCATAAATACCTAACTCTCCCTTCACTTGGCACCGCACAGTGGTTCCCTGTGTGGGTCCTGCTGTTCGGTGTCCAGCTGGCTAATAAAGGCTCTTAAATTCTAATTAGCACCGTCTCTGGCTCCTTGGTTTTATCTTGAACCCGGTTCAATTACCAAGGTAAGCAGAACTGTGTATGCACAGGGATTGACATTAACTCAGAATACAGATTCACTTTACACACTTGCAAACCCTCTGCCAGCTTCTGTGCATTTTCTCAATGACTGTCATGGTGTGTCACACCATTGCTTTTGATTGAGTTACTCATTTTATCAAGAGAAATGTTAAAGTACTCCGGTCTTTTACTAGAAAGGCCCTTGAAATCTCAGTGAAAATGTGTCTATGAAATTATAGTACCGTTCATTAAGATGCACTTTATGATCTTCAGTCATTAACACAGGTTTATTTTTCACATTTTGGTACAGTGTATACCACATGAGTCAAGGGAAAGAAAATTGAAGTAGCTACTCATTTTTACTGGAATAGGCACTTACATTTTTTTTTCTGTTTTTATCTACTTAATTTCATGCTCTGCCAATATAAGGGTCATAATTCCCAGGAAAAGTGCAAATGTTTCTGTTGAACAAGAGGGGTTGTCACTCAACCTTCTGAAGCTTCTTGATTCACTGAAGCACGAGGAGGATAAGAGAGTGACTGGAAGTTTGTGGTGATTGATCTTGATTAGGATACTTTTTATTTAAAGGGAGTAGAGAGAAACATACCTGGTATCCAAGGAAACCCCTGACTACTTCCTAAATACAGTGCTTTAAAAACAATTAATGAAAGGTTGCAAGAACTGAACACAAGCAGGAATGTTTCAGTCTCAGACACTTCAGAAATAAAGCCTTGAGTCATTCCTGAAAGCAAAATTTCATATGAGTTTGGAAAAGGAAATTCACAAAATATCCATGAGTAGTTGCAATAATGGTCACTTTCAAAGATAAATATTTTTTTGCTTGCTCATTTATGCAATTGTGTTTTTAATTGCATTCTTTCTTATTCCCTTGCCTATTATTTTATGCAAGTTTAACCCCAATATATGTTGTAAGCTATCTAAGAGAAATGTGATTGATCTAGAAGTGGAAGTATGGTCTTTGAGAAACTTGCACAGAGGACAAATTACTTTCTGCTTAATAGAACATGACATTTTTTAATTGATGGCAACTGAAGGTTATAAGGATATAAGAATGTTAGTCTCTGTTCAATAGAGCTTGACTTTTTAAATTGATGGTATTTGAAAGTTAAATAAGGATGTACCAATGTTCACTATTTGTTTAATAGAGCACAAGTTTTTAAAAATGGATGACATTTGAAAATCAAATAAGGATAGAAAGATGTTCACGTATGCTGAGTTGATACAGGGGTGGACTGTGCCAATTTTTTTGTGTTACTTTATGATTATCTTTAATCTCTTTTACTATCATGGAAAAACAATAGATTTTTTCACATCACTTGTGAGGAAAATTCTGGATCAAGTTTTGCAATAATAAGATTAAGTTTCTAGCCATGACTTGTAAGATGGAAGAGGAGCCCTCATTTTGCTCTGACAGATATGTGATGAGAATTGGGTGAATTGCAGATGAAAACTGAAGTTTCTAAAAATTCTCTGAAACATTTGCTTCTGCATAGGCAGAATTTTTTTATATTTGCAATATTATTTGAGGTATCATTCAGCACAGACTTCTACTTCATCAAATGTTATGATGTAATCAATTATAAGTAATAAGTTCAAACTATTGTCAGCTGCTTTAGTATCTTAAACAAATTTGACAATTATAAACAATGATAGAATTCATGTATCTCATGATAAATAGTAAAAAATTATAAAATGAGATGTTCAGTTACTATTCTTTTTTAAAAAGAATAGTCTTCTTGGTATTTACTAAAGTAGATAACTTCAGAAAAATCAGTGTTTCATGTAATAACAATGTGAGGTAACCATCATTATAGTTTCCTAAGAGGTAGAGCACACAGTATATTGTGTAAGATTTTCAGTCAAATAACAAATAGAGATGTGTCCATTTATCCAAGTTCCTTTTTGTTATGCTTTATATCTCTTCTGTCTAGTGCTCATGTACATGATTCAAAATGACTACCTACCATATTTTCATCCCACCTGAGGAGAATTAAAGAGGAATCCCTAAAATCTTGAATGACACATTTCTTAACCAACATATCACTCTGTTCACATTCCACTCCTAGGGTCACAGAGCCGATCCAGGTGAAAGGAATCCTACAAAAAAGAATTACTTTTCAAGGTGTATGTATGGAGAGGGAAAAGGTGTGTGGTGTCTATTACATCCAGAAATAAAGAAATGAAGAGTTACATTTCCCTGATACAAGTGGAAAGTGAATATTAGAGAAAGCCACCATCTGCCACAGGAGGTACATTGGTAGCCAGGATAACAAAATAGAAATTTTAAAGTCACATTTTTTTTCAGAGATAAATGGCTTCTCTAAACTTTTTCAAGCCTAGGGCATATACTGCTCCCTGCACCTGTCCTCAGCCCTGATGAATGGAGAGAATATGCATTCCCCAGATGCCTGAACCAAGAGGTCAAAGTGCAGCTTCACTGCACAGACAAAGGACAAACAGGACATGTTCTAGCAGAGATAAAACAAGAATGGCTGTATCTCTTATCTATTGGGTCGCCTTGTCACACCAGTCCTTGCTTCTAAACTCTTGCACTCAATTAAGTAATGATTTGGTGGTAAAACCCTTCCATCACCTCAGAGCTGGCTTTGAACAAGTCCTTTTTCAGTTTTACCAAAATAAATGGCCTCCTTTGATCTGGAGAAATGAACTTGAGTGTATGGATGTAAGAGGCCAGTAACACATCTACTGCTCAAATACTGGGTACACTGTTTCCTCACAAGCATAACTCTCTCACCCATGCCGGCTCCAAGAAAGCCAATCTCAAATTTCCTTCACCTCTTCCTTCAGCAACCTTTCCTTGCTGTGCCTTTGTGCCAACAGGACCCAGAAGGAAACCCTGGTAAACAAAATAATGGGATTTCTGCTGCTGATATGTAATACCCAGTACTCTGAGAAGAGCATTCTTTAACAAAACTTCTCTTCTAATGTGAAAGCTCAGAAGTTCCAGAATTACTTGAATTTTGCTCACTTTGTATTCCAAATCAAGGCCAGCAGTGCCTCCTCTGACACATTTGAAGTCTCTTCTACCTCTGCTTACACACTGACTGCTTTTCACTTGGACTCAATATTTCTTACAAGAATTTGAAATTAATCATTGCCAACAATGTAAAAAATTAAGTAAATATTGGAAATGGAGAAATAACCTGTTTATTTACATAGTGAAAGAAAGGCACAAGATTAAAAAAAAACTTTCGCCTATAAAATTGCTCAGCAGGATGTGGATATGGGACATATTTTCTTTCTGATTGATGTTTCAGTTGGAAGACTTGTGCCTCATCCCTCTATAATGGGTCACTTTTAAAATTAGGAAACATTATCTATGTCCCCCCACCTTGATCCCATGTATTATCCTGCTCACCTGTTCTCTATGTTGTTTCTCAAGCCTATCATCCTCTAGGCAAGGAAAAGGGAAGGATACAGAAGTGACCTCCCAAAGCCCCTGGAAACAGCAGGACCTGGAAGCCCAGAGTAGCTGTGTGTCTAGTGGCTTTAATGCTGCCATGAATTATCTAGCTGCCCTCCTTGTCTGGACCAAACTACAAATATAGTACATTTATTTTTCTTTTGTGTTTTTCTCTGACTCATGACACGGGTGGGTGATGGAATCCAGTGTGTAAGAGCCCTAGATTCTGTCCCCTGAGACTGGCCCCGGGACACCCTCCCACTGAATGCTTCAGTGAGGAGCAGCATCTAAATGAGGGCTGATAACCAAGCACAACTGTGGTTCTCAAGCGGAACACTGCGACTCATCTCTCCTGCTGCTATTCCTCTGTGCTCCTATAGTATGCTGTGCAGTGCTCAAATTCACCGCTAGACAGGGCTCCAACATGTAGTAGTGTTGTGTTTTTGTTTTTTCACTGAGGCTCATATTCCCCAGCACCTAATGATATTCGGTGTCAGATGACTTGCTGAAAATGTCATATTTGGGAAGCATTCACAATACAATAGGATAGAGAGAGCTTGGGGAATCCCTCATAATCCCAGTCAAGTCTTGTCTGGGACCTGGTGTGACTATCATTAGGTGCAAACAGTTAATTATTTTTCTTTTTTGCCTAGCATTGACAGAACTAAGGGTTTTATTCCCATTCAGTAAGTTCAAGGAAACTCATTCGAAACACATAACAAACTTACTTATTTGCAATAGAGAAATAAAGTGTGCTGTACACTCAGACCCTCTTGCATATGGCATTTTGTCCTCATATAGGAATCTCCAGTGAAAATCCAAATTCATAAGGAATACAAAATCTCGGCAGGAAAAATCAACACATTGAGCTTAAGCGCTTCTGTCATTGATATTTAAGGTAAGATTTTCTCATGTTTTGTTCTTCCATTAAAGATAGATTCTGGCCTCTGTGGATAGAAGACACATTTGTCTTATTTATTATTATGTATCTTTTATGAAAGTCTTTTAAACTATAAACGCGTTCTTTTTATTTCTGGAACACCTTAATTACATATAGTAGTAAACTTTTGAAGCAGTACACTTTTCATCCTTTAAGATAATTCCCCAAATCCATCCCTGATATGTCCCAGTGTTTACCAATGAGCTGGAGTACACTTTCTAACATCATTACTTTATGTAAGGTCAACCCTTTATTTTTTTATTTTTTATTTTTTTTGGTACCAGGAATCAAACTCACGACCTCTTGCTTACCAGGCAAGCACTTGAACCACTGGGCTAAATCCCCGGCCCCTGAAAGGTCAACTCTTAAAACATCAGAATGACGTAGCCACCAGCAGTATGTGGGGCACTTTATCAGTTGCTTTCCATTTCCTCTAAGATTGCTTTAACGCTAGACACCAACCTTACTGGCACAATCTCTTCAAAGACAACTTGCATAATTTTAACACTCTGAATCTTTGACTGGGGAAGACTTCCGTTTTTCTGTCCTGTAGGCCAGGGAAGGAAGAACTGTTGCATATGTTGCATCATTAGCTTTTGTGATTGTCTGCAGATCTAGTCTGTGGTGAACTATTGTATTCATTGTAACGATTCTCCTACGATTTAAATAGACGTTGTCTTATTTCACCATTGCCAGTGGTAGGCTTGAAAAGCAAAAGGTAGGGTATTGTCTTGGGGCTGGACTCTGCTGTCGAAGGCATAATCACTGAGACATTTAGGTGTGAATACATGAAGAAAACTTCTGACCATTGGGTCCTGCATTGTGTTTCTACTGGAACACATGATTCTGTGAATGAATTGGTTGTGATCACAGAAGTCAGGGAGAGATGGGACCCTTAGGAGCTTCCGTTCACCTGAACCTGGATTGATTTTGCATTGAGTGAACAAAGTCTAGGATCAATTTCAGGTGAGAACAATGACAAGAAAATCCTTTCCATCCCCAAAGGATGAAGAAGGTTCATGGAAGTAAATGTTTTAAAGATTAGGACAAAAATGCCCTTTTTGCTATGATTTTGTTGTAGAGTTGGAGAATACATAAGACATGAATTAATTAATAAAGAATTGTACCTCTCTAACCCATTCAGAACAGGGAACATTAATTTTTCTTTTAATTATTCTACATATATTTTCTTTTGAAGTTACCATAATCCTTCAAACTATTATTAATTTTATATTTTAGCATATATCAATTAATTATATATTGCACATTTGATGATGTGGGATGTTCAACTTTATAAAATATTTTCCCTAAAAAAAGATTTGATGGGTGTGGGTTGCTTACTACCGTGAATGAGTCTATTTCTAACTGCACTGCTAGTAGATGTGTACTAAAGCACCAAAGAACACTTGGTCACTCTTAATATGTGAGGTGCGTCGCTGTGCTTTCATTTTCCTCTAACAGTCTCATATGTGTTGGTCCCCAGTAATACTGACATAGTCTTCCAAGGCGATTACGGATGATTGTAACACTGAACCTTTTAATGGAGACGACTTCATCATTTTGTGACACGTAACCTAGGCAAGTCGCAGAAAATGTGGTTTGTAAGACAAAGAGATCGAAGTTAATTTTCATTTGTTATTTGGGAACTAGGACTCTCTGAATTTTATTGTGTGTTCATTCAAATGAAATTGATAAAGTAATGCATTTCTGTGCTTTTGAAGTTTTACAGTTTGTTATTTATTTGATAAATACTTTTGAAAAAAATAAGAACATAAATTTCCTGGAAGTGTTATTTTATTACCCTTTTTGGCTTGTTTAAATTAATAATGTTTTCTGCCAATGAGATTCTAAAATTCATAATGCATGCATGAAATTACTTACACAGTATTACCGTTTGAGGAATTTAAAGATAGTAATTAAGAGCTAGATGTTCCATTCCTTTATTCATTTTTTTAATCAGTCAGTGTCATTCACATAAGTTTGTACATTGGTGATTCTCCAAGTTAATTATATTATGTTTTTGTTCTTAAGATAATGGCTAAATACAACAGTGTTTAGAGATTAATGTACACATTCAATATTGGTCTTTGACCATTTTGTGTTTTATTTTTCATATTTTTGCAATAATTTTATTAATAATAAGACACTGGCTTGTATGAAAGAATAGAAGGCCTGTACTATTTCAACTGTGAAATTAGTGGAGGTTTGGTTCCTTGATGAAGTCTCTGTCATGCCTTCATGTACCTGTGAACAAAATAAACATAAATGTCGTAAAATAATGTATCAAACAATCTTCAGTGTATACTCCTGTGTTTATCTTCTTACTTTCAATTTTTTGAAGTTTTCAACTAAATTTTTTTTAAAGGTAGTCATTGAGTTTATTTTCAGATTATGAATGAGTACCAAACCACTACACACAATCATGTGCATCCTCACCAAGGAGCTCTAGGTTATACAACTGGGGTAAAATTACCAAAACTTAGAAATTAGTATTAATACAACACAAGAATATGATCTACAGACCTCATTGGGATTCTCATAGTTTTCTGTTCTTCTCCCTTTTGTATTCTAGAATCCAAACACATGATATCCATTATCACTTATTAAATTCAGATGTTTTCTCCTGACGAGACTGAAGTAATGAATCTTCACACAGAACTTAGATGATGACATGCCACCATGACACGTTATCAACATGACTTGTGGCGAGCTGTAGTCAGTTTGTTGCCATAATATCAACTAGATTTTTATGTCACAGTCAGGAGTTTGCCCTTTCCTATTCTACTTATTAGAAGAATGTTAGTAAGTAAAGCCCACACTCCAGAAAAGGGCAATTCAGCTCACACTAGGAAGAAACAGGATGAACGTTTGTGGACATGTATCAGAACCACCAAGGTACTTAATTTGGATGACTAATATTAGTTCTCTTCAGATGATCATGACCAGAGATTCTTACTGTGGGAATTATTGATGGATGTTGTAACATTGACTTTCTATCCCATTCGTACAATAGTTATTGACTAGAAAATATTGTCTAGTTTTCCCCATGCATGACTTCACACAATCCCTTCTTCATTTACATCAGCAGTACTTAAGTCCTTATCCAATCACTCAAAACCATAATAAAATCCTTTGTTGCTTGAAACATTCTACTTGAGGCCACTTGGTTTCCTGTGTTAACACTTGACCTGCTGTAAACCTCTCTCCCCACGTTGATGTTTTCTGCTTCTATAAAACGCCCCGATTCACCTTGCATGACACGCTGCCCTGGCACAGAACCAGTGGTGTCATCAAGGAGGATGAATCCCCTCACTCCGTGATGGTGCTAAAACACTAAACACGGGGACGGGATCTGCTCACTGCCATCGTAGCGGCACTACTCCTAGGAGTAAACAAAGCGAGGGAACACTCATCTAGCTCTTTATATTTGTGCCTATCATGTTGGTATGACATTTCTCTTTGCTTTCTCCAACTATTTTCTTCAAAAGTAAAAATCCAGTCACTTGGTATCTGTAACATAGCTGCTTATTTGTTTAGAATGCCAAGTGTGTACCCTGGGAAAAATATCTTTTTAATTAGCATTCAGTGGTTTCTGTTTGTTTTATTTTATCTTTCACGTACTCTGTCTATGGGGTGCTTATTT
>RJWT010036433.1:0-13265 GCA_004365215.1 Cuniculus paca | reverse complement strand
TAAGCATTACAGAGAATGTATAAAAATGCATGATAGTGCCTGGCATATAGATGGTGCTCAATAAATGATCAGTCATTTTTCTAAACTCATAGAATGTTAGTGTTAGATGGAATATTAGAAATCACCCTAACAAGTAAACTAAGTCAGAACAAGTAAGTGACTTACTGCCTGCATGAGAGTCTAAACTTGAGAGTAGGGGTTGTTTGTGTCTTTGCTTTGTAGAGTGCAGCAATGAACTTTAGATATTTAAGTACATTTCAGACATCCAGATTCAGATACGTAACAGTGTCAGAGATGATACCATTTTGAGTTTTGAGAGTCACTTCACTCTTAGAGTATGCATTTGTAAAACATGTAATTTCAACCTTGTCATGCTACCTGTAAAACTGAAGCAGAGGTTTTGAAAAGATGTTTCTGATTTCTAAATTTTTATATTCAGTGCTAAGAATACTGTCAAGCAGGCATAAGATGTTTTAAATCTGTGATGCATATCAGGATGTTAGTAATATTATTTTTCCTGTATCTTGAAACATTTTTTTCAATCAGGAAATTATTTCATTATTACTGATCAGTTATTCTCATGCTACAAAAGAATAGGACTGAAACAGGTAAGAAGGATGGAAGAATGATGAAATTGCCTAGGGCAGAGGTTGGCAGACATTTTTTATGAATGGTCAGATAGTAAATATTTTGAAGACTTTGCAGGCTTCAAATGGTCTCTGTGGCATCTTATTCTTTAAACAACTGCGTGTGTGTTTCTGAGATTTGAATCTAGGGGCTTCTCACTGAGCTATAGAAAGCCTGCCTGTTACCCAGCACACTGGGAGACTGAGGCAGGAAGATCACAACTTTTAGAGCCCAGCATAGGCAATTTAGTGACTTCATGAGACTGTCTTAAAATAAAAAAGGGTTGGGTATATGGCTCAATGTGAAGACCCAGGGTTCAATCTCCAGTGCTGGAAAACATCGACAATACAAAATCTCTTTAGAAACTTAAAATTCTTAGCTTCCAAGTCATACAGAAGTTGGTTGTGGGCCAGATTTGGCCTGTAGACCTTTATTTGTGATTGCATTAATTTATAAATTTTGTATTGCACTACTCAAAGAAGAATGCCATCTTTCATGAAATATGGCATATTTCTGCTTTTAGCTTTTATTAAAACAGTACATGAAATTTACACTTTTTTCTTAATGGCAAAGAAATTGACAGGAAATTATTAGACAAATCAGAAAACAAATACAAAAAGATATTCTACACTGAATCATGGTGAAATTGCTCATAAAAGCAAAATCTCATATTACGAATCTTTAGGTGATGATCACCTCTTCTGAATTTTCTCATCTAAATAATTGATGATTGAACAATAAATTTCTAAGGACCAAAAGAAAATATGGTATATTAGTTAGTCATTTAGAAACAAAGAATTACAGTATTTTGTAACATCTTCAACTGGTAGTGAAAGGATGGGTGCTGGTTTTCTTTTATCTCATTTTTGTGCTTCAGACTTGAGTAGACATGTTTTTTCAGTAGACAGATGCTGAAAATGAATGTGTATACAAAGGTAATTGAAAGGTAATAGATGTAGAAATGAGGAAAATGACTGGATTGAATGTCAATATAAAAAAGGTTTTGCAATTTATGGTTCACACTAGATAAACATCCTTAGTTCAACAAATTACAAGCCATTCATAACAGATTTCAAAATGTTCAGCTTCTAAGTATTGCATTTTGATAGTACAGGTGCCAGAAGAACAAGAAAATGTAAGCATAAACTAGAACCTATTAAAAATCTCACTTAAGAGGTTTATAAGATGGATATATATATTCCATGTTCATCTTTAATGGTTGAAAAGTTGTATTCAGAGAACATGACCCATTTCAGCCATTTGGGTAACTTAAAAATAGGGAACATGTAGAATGCATACTTTGAGAAATAGTCTTTAAAAAGTAGCTGCTGCATTTACTATTAGAATGTTGTTGAGAACTTCTAATGTATGTTTTTTTTAAAGATTCTGCTAGATATTTTGCTTGCTCTGCTGTTGTTTTTTTTAACTTTTTGATAGTGATATGGAAGGTAGCTGATCATGTTTGGATCATGAAATCAATTCAGATCCAAAATAAATACTAACTGTAAATATGTATATTGTTTTCTAATATTTTTTCCTAGTACTTTATGGTTTGTAAACACGGGCCTTTATACTTACAGTGTATGAACTACTTTGTCAAGTCAGTTTGAAAATAAGATTGGTGAATATCTCTGAAAATATATATTAAAGATTGTTGAAGACTTTTGTATCTTTCCCACCCCTTTAAGTTGTCCTACTGCCAGAGAGCTTTACCATGGAAGACAAACTCAGAATGTTTCCTCACACAGTGAGTCTTGGCCGATTTCACTTATGCGTTAAAAGATGCAATTCAGAAATGACAAGCGTTTCTGCTTGGGCAGCTCACTTCCTGTATGGTTAAAATGAAGGCAACAGAAGGGTATATTGAGCTTCTTTGATTAAGGGGGATGATCCTGTTAGGCAGAAAAACAGCATTTTCTGAACTTAACATAATTCTCTTTAAAATAAAGTGATGGGATAAGGGATTCCAAATCCATCCCTCTATAAAACCTACAAAATAACTGGCAAAAACTGTCAGAATCAGCTTTTTTCAGAACACGGGCAACTAATCAAAAATTTAGAACAACCGGAGAACACTTAATCAAGAAAAAACACCAAAACTCAGTAGGAACATTTACCTTTGTGTCATTTTAACCTAACTAGTATTTCCTTGTTCCTCTGCTGAGTGGTAGCCTTTAACTCAACAGACTCCAGTTTTGGTATTGGTTCAGGGAGCAGAATGGACCTCATTCACAAAGAATTGAAATTAACTTGTTTTGGTCGGTGTGGGGTTTCCTGGAAGACTGCCTCAAAAGTTCTGTCTTTATCTCATCCAACTAGGAACTTTTCTAATGCTAAAGCGACTACCTGGGGGTGTTCGTCAGAGCATATTTACAAACCCACTATGATGATGCATGCTTGTAAGCCCAGCTACTCTAGAAGTTAAGAGGATCAAACCTCAGGCCAACCTGAGCAACTTAGTGAGACCCTGTCTCAAAATAAGAAATAAAAGGGATAAAAAAACCCCAGTATATTTGCCTAGCATGTGTAAGACCCTAAGTAGTTCAATCCCCAATATACAGGGGAAAGAAATTACAGACATAAATCACTAGTTAGTCACTGCTGCTTGAGGCAAAGGACAGTGGTTGGAACATGCAATAGACTAACCCAAAAGCTTAGCCTGAAAGGCTAGAAATGAGAATCTGGGGAATTAGGGCTTTGAAGTTCTCTGACATTCCCGGGAATCATGCATGCCCAGAGCTATGTGCACACCCAGCAGAAAACTTGAGAAGGTCCAAAGCTCACTCCTCTGACTGGTCTTTAGGCTTTACACAGGAGGAAGTGAAGGCTAGGGTAGAGCTGTACACTGCCTGGCTGATTATTGAAAGTGTGTTTCACATGCAGAGCCCATCTGCAAAGACTGAGAGAAGTTTTTGGTTGCAAATATGTAAGAAAATCTCTTTCTAGAAATTCACTGGCTAACCACTAAACTAACAGAACAGTGAGTTCGGTGGCTATGCATAACAAAGAAAATAGGCTTTACAGAATTAATGGAAAAATCACTAAAGAAATTGCAACAAATCCTGAAAAGAGAAAATACCTGATTTTTAGGGTTGCCACTTTGCAATGTTTATAATACCAGAGTTCTGCAGAAAATTATGAGAAGAAACAAAGTAACGCATTTACACAAAAAATTAATAGAAATTCCCCGAGGAAGCATAGGCATTAGATTTGACAGTTGGAAGACTTCTTGATTATGCTCAGAGAGCTAAGGAAACCAAGAGAAGATACATCATCAGGTAGATTATCAATATAGAAATTATAAAAAAGACCTAAACATTCTGAATAATAACTTGATATGAAAGACATCTAGAAAGTTTCAATAGATTTGAGTAGGCAGAAGAAAGAATGAACTTGAAGAATGTTTAATTGAAGTACTTACTTTGAAGAACAGGGGAAAAAATTGCACAGAACTTTTAGAGACCTGAGAAACACCATCTGTGTACCAGTATACTCAGCATATGCAGTGTAATGGAGGAGAGAGAAGGGATAGAAAGTCCAAGACATGAGGAGGTGGGACCTTTGGTGATTAGGTCATGAAGATAGCACCCTCATAAATGAGATTGGTGCCCTTACAAAAGGGTGATGAGAGTTCTTTTACCCTTCTACCATGTGAGGACACAATGAGAACGTGCTGACTATGTCAAAAAGATGACTTAGGCCAAATTTGTTAATGCCTTGATTGCCTGCAGTACTGTGAGGAGTAAACTACTCAGAAGCTACCCAGTTGGTTGCATGTTTGTTTTAATAGCAGCCTAAAGATTGAGACAGTGTTTGAAAAAATAATGCCCAGAAACATCCTGAATGTGATGAAAAAATTTACACATTGAAGTTCAACAAACTCCAAGTAGGATAAACTTCACAGCAAGATGTTTTATAATAGATTTTAAAAGAGAATCTTGAAAGCATCAACAGAAGTAATTAATCTATTGAAGGATCCTTGTAGCTGATTTCTCACTCGAGACTATTAAGTCCAATGAAGGATCCTTATAGCTGATTTCTCACTAGACTGAAGTCCAGAAGGAAAAAAGCTGTCAAGGATTTTCTATATTCAGCAAAACAGTTTTTCAGAAATGCAAGACAAATAAAGACAAACAAAACTGATATAAACAAAAACTGATCATTGTTAGCAGACCTGCCTATAAGAAATGCCAGATCTCCTCAGGTTAAGGAAAAAATCCTTATTCAAAATCCCATGATTACTGGCTTGTAAGTTTAAGTAGGTGAGGTATATACTCAGTGGTACAGTTTTGAACAAAGGGGAAGTTATTAAACATTTTTCATGATGACAAATTTCATTGTCTATTTGATAACAAATATTGGATGGGGCGATACATGGCAATTAGTTAATATCCCATATTGTTTATTTGTGGTAATAGTAATCTAAAGATCTTTCTATGATGGAATAAGACGAGTAAGACTTTCTAAAATAGTTTTCCTCAACTTTTCTCAACATTGTCTTTTCTCAGCATTCTCATTTTTCTCTCCTGTTAACTGTTTTTAACTTTAGTAGTTTTTAGTAACTTTTAGAAAAGTAACAACTACTTTTCTGGTGGGAAGCTTTTAACTTACTCTGCATTCATATGGTAAAAACAAGCCATTTGCATTCATCCGAAAAGAGACAAACTTTTTTTTTTTCCCCTGTGGTGCTGGGGATTGAACCCACAGCCTTGTGCATGCAAGGTACAAGCTCTACCACGGAGCCTTGTTCCAAGCCCGAGACAGATTTACATGTAAGAAAATTTAGTGTGTATAGATCACAAGCTCTTTACATATTTACAGAACAATTTTTATGAATACAAGTTAAATTTGAAATACATGGCACATGTTAATTTCTTTCAGGAGAAGGAAGCCAACACCCTTTCGGAACTATGAATATTGTCCGAACTCCATCTGTTGCTCAGATTGGAATTTCAGTGGAATTACTGGACAGTCTGGCTCAGCAGACTCCTGTGGGCAGCGCTGCTGTATCTTCAGTTGACTCATTCACTCAGGTAATGCGATGCACATTTCATTCATTGCTTGTTTTCTGCCTGCTTTATTAGGGTATAATTGTATAAACAAGGTGATGTTCACATTGTGAAATGATTAGATAAAGCTAATTCTCCATCATGTGGTGAGAACATTTAAGATCTAATTTTTTTAGCAAGTATCTAAAACATTATTTCTAAGTGTAATCTCCCTGTTGTACCAAAACTTCATGTTCTTTGATTAATATCTCCCTATATCTTTCCCTTCCAACTCTCAGGCCTAGACAGCCATCACCATCCTACTCTGCTCTTACTAGTTTATCTCTTTAGATCCCACATTTAGTTGTGACTGTACAATACTGTATTTGTCTTCTTTGGTTTGTTTCACTTAGCATAATATCAAGAGGGAAAAATTTAATGATGTTGGAGAGAATGGAGCATTATGAGGCAGTATCTTTTTTTTCCTCTTAGTGGTGGAGATCATCAACCTTTAAGCCTGGTAAATGCTAGACAAATGCTCTGCCACTGAGCTATACTCCAAACCCTTAAAGCAGTATCCTTGAGTGAAAGACAGGAGCATATGTGGAGGTATTCACCTTAGCTAGGATAATGTACTTTGTGTATAAGTAAGGTACAGGAGATTGGTAGAAGTGGTGACAACTTGTATAGGCTCTCTCCTGATTCTTTTTTTTTTTTTTGGTCTTTAAATGCCTTTTATTTTTTAGAGTAGGAAGATTTACTGGAGAAAAAGAATGGGGAATAGGAATAGCTCCTGGAGACAGGAGGGGTCCTGAACAGGTTGCCCTCTCTCCTGATTCTTTCCTGATTCTTTCTCTTTCCTCAATTAAATAACAGGAAGGTCACCAGCTAAGACTACAACGAAGGCAGGAATTGGAAATTTACATTAAAAGGGCAGTTAAACAGGTGCTCTGGGAGTAAGAGTGAATGGACTGGGGAACATTTATGGGTGGGTTTTCTGGTCAGCACCATAGGCATATGTTTGTATGTTGTCATGAATTTAAAATCAAGATTTGTCACATGGTCTCTTGGAAAAAAGACAATTAGAAATGACAGAGCTTGGGTCTCAAAAATATTTTTCTCAGGGTCTGAGAATATGGCTCAGCAGTAAAATGCCTGCTTATTAGCATGTGCAAAAATCCTGGATTCAATCTCTGGCATTGATTTTAGAAATAATTAAAAAAATAAACTCAAAAGGCAAGCTATCAAGCAAGACTTTTAGTATTCCACTTAGTATTTTTAAAGTGTCTGGAAAACATATCCCCCCAATGGTAAATTACCTTTTGGAGAAAGATAAGAAGACTTTTACTGTAATTTATTAATTAAATTTTGAGCTTCTTTGTATTTTTAATAAACATTTTTAATAAAATCTTTTAAATACATAGAACATATACAAACTAACATATATTTCACAAATATTTATTAAGAACCTACTCTATGCCAAACATTTTCTAAGCACAAATAGATGCAAAGGGATAGATGAAATAAGTAACACCTATCATAAATTCTCTTTGTGGTGAGTACATGCTAAAACTGCCAAGAATCCTCTGCCTAATTTTTTTTTTCTAATGCTTGGAATTTAACCCAGAGTTTTGTGTGGCATACTAAGCATGTGCACTATCCTCAGACCCTGGTATTAATTTTTAAAAAGAAGAAATAAAGAATTAAAGGTCTATCCCACTGCTGTTTGCTTCTTTTCCCCCCTTTTACTTCCTAAGTAGCTATTCTTCTGAGTTTATATAGATGATCTTTCCTACCCATATTTTAGTACTTGTGTAATACATTTGTGTTTAAGTTTAAACATGTTTCTAATTTAACTGCTTAATTACTTTTACTTCATTTAAATTTTAATCAGAGTAGTACATGTACTTGTTTTACAATAACAAATAATTACACCCATGCACCCCTGTTCTGCCCCATAGGAGCAATTACTTTTCAACCACATCCTTTTTTTTTTTTTTTCCTGGTCTGTTTCTAGTGTTTATTACTTTCTTGAATCAGATAAAACTTGCTTAAAAATCTGTTACTAACTTTTGTTATAGTTGTTTTCCATTGCATTACTAATATGAAACATAGTGCTTTTACCTCTCCTTTGTTAATACATATACACACGTGCATGGCATAGTACACACACACACACCCCACTTTCCCAATATAGAATTTTATTAAATTAAAATTTTAAAAAATTCGTAGTTTTCCTATTATTACTAGGTAAATAATTTTCAGAATTGAGCCATGTGTAGTGCAATAATTATATTTATTTTATTGTATAACTTTTCATTTTTTCTCATGAATAAATGCGTCATTTTTTTCTTTTACATAGATTTCTGTGTTTCTAGTTCTAATTTGTGCCCAAAGTCTGCTGAATGTAAATTCTCTTTCAGTATATTTAAACAGATCAGTTTTACATTTGTCTTAGAATTATCCAACTAGAAGCTCTCCTTTTCGTTGTTCTATTGTGGACTAATTATTTTTTGGGTCATGGGGTGGTTATATTCAGGATGTTATTTTCTTCCTTTCTGTAAAAATTCCTTTCCTTTCTGTATTGAATCCTTTGTCTTCCAGTTCCTTTATTTTTCCTTTTTGACGTATATGCAGTATGAAGTATGACTGAAAAAATGATGAATGCTTAAAATTTTAAAAATTTGCTACAGTAAAGACACTGTTATCCTCCTCAAAATGCCACCTTCCTCTCTTCAAACACATTTATCCCATCATTAATGCCACTATTTTTTGTTCGGTTTTGTTTTTGAGACAGGGTCTCACTATGTAGTCCAAGGTGGCCCTGAACTCACTATATAGCCCAGGCTGTCCTTGAAACTTGCAGTAAGCCTCCTGCCTCAGTCTCCCAAGAGTGCTGGGATTACAAGTGTGTGCCACCATTCCTGGCCTGTTGCCACTTTCTGAAGCAGTTGTGGAAGTCCTCTTTTGTGTTTTCAGTTGCATTGTCATGGCTGCCTTGATGTCCTAAATCAATTAAAAAACCATTTACCTTTCATGGTCACTTTGACTTGGGGAAGAGTCACAACTACAAATCACTTGGTGCCGGATGTGATGAGTAAGGTGGATGAGGAAATATCATCATGTTTTTACCAGTCTCGCTTTCTAAATTAAATTACACTTGACAGTGGCATTCATTTTATGTTTTTATCACACCTTGTAAAGACACTCATGAAAGAGAACTTCAGAAAGTGACAAAAATGATGGAATAAGTGTGTTTGAAATGAGGGAGAGGATTTTGAGAACTGATGGCTGTGTGTCTTTTATTGTGATACATTTTTAAAAATGTAAACATTCACCATGTATTTTGATCACCACTTATATTCTTTCGCATTTAAAAAATGAATATAAATAGTACCATACTGTACAACTTGCTGTTGTTGCTAACTCAACATTATTCTTAAGATTTTCTCTGTTGATGCATGCAATAGATCTAATTTATTACAATTGTTGTACAGTATACCATTGTATGAATGAGCCACTTTTTTTTCATACTGATTGATGTTCATACATTCTCACTAATATTTATCAAACCTTAAAATTTCTCCAGAGTGGTAGGTGGGAATTTGAATTTCATGTTTAATTTGTATTTCTTCATTACTAGTGATATGGAGCATCTTCTTCACATTTTGGGTTATGTTCGTGTTTTATAGGAATGTAACATATTTTGTGTAATTTTCTATTGTATTTTGGTAGTTTTTAATTTTAGCTTTCTGGAACGAGACCTTTTATGTGCTCTGGATAAAAATCCTATGTATATACATTGTAGTTTTGTCCTGGCAGGTTGCTTATCTTTTAATTTGCTCATGGTATCTTTTATATTCAGACACATTTTTATGTAGATGAATTTATTTATGAGGTTTTCTTTTTCCCTTTCTTGATGTGTGAAGATGTTCTTTTATAAAGTCTTAGGTTTTCCTTTTTGAATGCTTATATGTGGTAGGGAAGGGATTTAATTCTTTTCCCTTATGGAAAACTAGGGGGCCGAAACTCATTATTTGAACTGTGTGGTCTATTTTTCTCTTCTGAGAAAAAACTCCTTTGTTTTATATCATACTGTCACATGTGCTTAGGTTTTATTCAGGGGTTGCTCTTCTTTCATCTCAGTTTATTTGTCAGTAAGTCTTAATATCTGGTAGGCCAAGTTCCTCCTACTCATTAAAATAGGCTTAGTATTCTTAATTTTGTTCGCTTGTTTAGTTCTATGAAACAATATTACCTTGTCAAATTCTGTGGAAAATCTTGTTGTAAGTAGCATTGAATTTATAGGTTTGATGTAGGAAGAATTGGCTCCTTCTTCTCCCCTCCCCTCTTCTCTTTGTCCCTCCATCGTTAAGTTCTTTGTCAAGAAAGGGAGTTTTTAAGAGATGGTTACTTCTTGTTTTGAGGGAGACAAGGCCTCACTGTGTTGTTCAGGCTGACCTTGGATTTGCTATGTCTCTTCCCACTACCCTCCTCTCTCCTTTTCTCTCCTTTCTTCCCCTCCTCTCGCCTCCCTTCTTCCCTCCATCCTTTTAAGCTCTTCGTCAAGAAAAGGAGTTCTTAGAGATGGTTACTGGTTTTATTTTATTTATTTATTTATTTATTTATTTATTTATTTATTTATTTATTTATTTTTGAGACGGGGTCTCACTATGTAGTTTAGACTGGCCTTGAACTCACTATGAAGTCTAGGCTGCCCTCTAGCTTATAGCAATCTTCCTGCCTCTGTCTCCTGAGTGCTGGGATTATTTGCAGGCATGTGCCACCACTCCTGGTTTTGTATGAAAAAATAGGTTGATTTGAGGAGAGTGGCTTTGAGGACAGGGATGCAGATGTGGACATAAAAGAAGAAACTTTAAAGGAAACAACCCCCCTGTCCAGGGAGCAACACACCACAGTGTCACTTTATGACTGCTCTTAATTTTCAACATTAACTATTTTAGAACTTAGTGGTCCTTAAGACCAGGTTAATGCAGGACTGTTTTCATTAAAGATATGCAAGTCTAAATGGAATATTTAATATAACCTACTAATCTGTCAGTTTTTAAACTTTTCAGTTCACACAAAAGATGTTGGACAACTTCTACAATTTTGCTTCATCATTTGCTGTCTCTCAGGCCCAGATGACACCAAGTCCATCAGAAATGTTTATTCCAGCAAATGTGGTTCTGAAGTGGTATGAGGCATTTTCTATCTCAAATATAAAGGCTTTTAGTAATTGTATATATATTTTGTTTGTGAATGTATTTCTTTTAAATTTTGATCAAAAGTAAAATGTGTATAGGGCATGAGGGAGTTTATACTCCACTCTTCAGAACCCAGATGGCTAATGCATCTATTTCCCTAACTACCTTCTTCATGGTTTTGTTTTGTAGGTATTTTTTCACTTTGAAAATCAGGTGGTTGGGGGCTGTTAAGGATGTTTTTGTTGAGAAGTAATACCTTGGTGTAGCATGGAGAGCCCTAGAATATCTTTAAGTTTGAGTTTTATAACAAAGTAGCTGTATGACAAGCAAATTATTTTCATCTACTCATCCATAAAATTAGAAAGCAATTTGATTTCCTTAGGTCCTTTCTACCATTCTAATTTGCAAAAGATAAGTAATTACTAAAATTCCTATGATGTGGGCTCTCTAAAAGCTAATCAAAACTTCTTACACTTGAACCACTGTGCTTTCTCTTTGTGAGTAAATGTCTAGATTAGTTTTTTATCTTTCTTTTTTAAAAACACACGTAAAATTGTTTTTGAGATAAGTCATTTTATAGATTGTGAAAGATTTATTTAAATTTTCATATGAATACATTGTGTTTCTTTTCTAGGTATGAAAACTTT
This sequence comes from Cuniculus paca, assembly GCA_004365215.1. Taxonomy (NCBI): domain Eukaryota; kingdom Metazoa; phylum Chordata; class Mammalia; order Rodentia; family Cuniculidae; genus Cuniculus; species Cuniculus paca. Next base: position 1,796 of record RJWT010036433.1, on the reverse strand, counting down.
CAAAGACGACTAGCACAAAACCCTCTCTTTTGGAAAACATAATGTGAATAAAATAATTTTTAATGGATTTTGAGATTTGTCATGTTTTAAAGATAAAAGCATGTCCATTTAAAAGCAAGAAGTCAAATGGATCATGAAGCCTAAGTTTAAAAACAGCTTCGTGACTGTGAAGCTCATTAAAATCTTTATTAAAAATTTAAAAATATCAAAAAATGAAAATATGCTCATGACTAATGATTTTTTCCATCATAGGTTTAAAATATTACTCAGAGGCAAACATTTTGTTTTTGGCTATCGTTCATTTTTTACTTCAAAATAAAGCCTGGTCACAATAATACTTAAGACAAGGCAGTTGCATGTGTAGTTTTTCACTGATTTTCATGGTAGTTTGCTAGGGTAGTTAATATTAAATCAATATCTCAAAGTTAGAAATTTTGAAAAACATTGAATATACATTTTTAGATCTGAAAAAATTACTTTCAGGAGTATTTCTTATGGCTAACAAGGTTTTTGAGTTAAGTTGTCAGTTTTTATGTCCAGATGCACTTTTGTTTAATAAAATTGCTATGATTACTATTACTTTTTTACATTATCAAAGTTTGGTAGTCTCATGTTTTGCAAGTTGTATATTTTGTTCACATTGTTTTCAGTCCCCACCCCCGCCCCAGTCTTTCTTAAGCAAAAATTGAAGGCTAGACCACTGTCTTCTGGAATGAAGAATTCAGATGTGTATAGCTATCTGCTGGGTTATGGTTGTGCATCAGTTTTTCAGTGGTTAATGATCATCCTGTAGAACTTGTTAATGAATGATCACTGTTGAACTGCGACTTGACAGTGGCTACACAACAGCGTTTAATACTCTGGACAGAAAGCATCAGTCATTTGCAATACAGCTAACAGAAGCAAAATGATTATTCTTGTAAATAGTGTATGTACTCTACAGATATAGATTACCAAGCTACAAAAACATGGCCCTTTGTCCAGATCTATTCTATGTAGCCACATAACTACTTATAACCTAATCGAAATCTGTTTTACCTGTCCATTGGTTTTTTTTAATAGAAGTACAGCAGGAAGTATTAACTAAACAGCAACGGTCCCCTGGCTTGCTAAGAGGAATGAAAGGTTGTGATTATCCACGACAGTCCTGTGTAGTGAATTTAAACCTGTTTTTTGACCTTCTGGAGCAGATAATGAGAGTTAAACTTGGATCACCTTTTCTAGCTGTACACAGTAGAGAACAAAGTGTGAATAAAGAGTCAGTTGTCACTTCTTGGAGCTCCGAAGTAGCCTTTATTTGCTTTATTTTAGAGTTGCGTGGTTATCCTTCTGTGGGAAACAGACTCGACAGAAAGTTTCATTTTTTATGTTTTGGTGCTGGGGTTAAACATAGGATCTGTCTCATAGGAACCATGCACTACATCACTGTTCTACACTGCCAGTCCCAAACTGGCATTTTTTTTTTTTTGAGACGGGGTTTCACTACGTTGCCCAGGTTGTCCTTGAACTCATGATCCTCCCCACTCAGCCTCATGAATAATGGATTATATATGTGTACCAGTGCATCCAGGTCAAAAAAAAAGTTTTAAGTAACTGAAAATCTCTTAACAATTATTCTCTCCCTGGGCGTGGTGGCTCAAGCCTGTAATCCCAGCACTCAGGAGGCTGAGACAGGAGGATCGTTGCGAGTTTGAGACCAGCCTGGGCTATAAAGTGAGCTCAAGGCCAGCCTGAATGGCATAGTGAGACCCTGTCTCAAAAAGACAAAGGCTGGGGGGATTTGGCTCAGTGGCCTA
>RJWT010036432.1:0-13240 GCA_004365215.1 Cuniculus paca | reverse complement strand
CTCAGAGATCGCAGCTTGATGAATGTACAAGTGGAGAGTTACTTGTTTTCCTTGTTCCCATGTCAGCCACCTGCCTCCTCCCAGATTTGGTCCAGTGAGAAGATTGCTTCCAGACTTAAATATATTCTTCCTGCACAGCACGGAAAGTGTCCGGGGTGGCAGAAAAGGGTGACCTCACCGTGAACTCTCCCTCACCACTCATCCCTCTCATTCCCAGGTCTATGTGTGATGAGTGCGGCGGCCATCTACACGGTGCGGCACCCTGAGTGGCATTCCAACTCCGACTACTCCTACGGCTTCGCCTACATCCTGGCCTGGGTGGCCTTCCCTCTGGCCCTTCTCAGTGGTGTTATCTACGTGATCTTGCGGAAACGTGAATGAGACGCCCTGACTGTCTGTCTGAGGCTCTGAGAGTACACAGGGAAGGGAGGAAGGAACCAAGAAAATAGGAAAAGCGAAAACAAACCAAAAAAAGAGCTAGCCAAACACCCAAACTCCAGCCAAACCAAACAGAAAGCAGTGGAGGGGGGGATTGCTGTTGATTGAAGATGTATATAATATCTATGGTTTATAAAACCTATTTATAACACTTTTTACATATATGTACATAGTATTGTTTGCTTTTTATGTTGACCATCAGCCTCGTGTTGAACCTTAAAGAAGTAGCTAAGGAACTTTACATCCTAACGGTATAATCAAGCTTAGTATTTTTGTTTTGTGTCTTAATCTTTGGGTTTTCCCCAAAATAAAATAACTTGATATAGCCCCTTCCCCTTCATTCGAAACAAGATACCTCCCTCCCATTCCACCTCATAGAAAACCAAAGTGTGGGGACAAACCCCAAGTGGCTAAAAGCCCTTAAATTGTGGGTGACCCAATGTATTCACCAGAAACATCCACTGCCTAAACCTCTGTGTGAAGCCTTAGGCAAACACAGCTAAGATGCCCCGACTGGAACCCTCAGCAAAATCATGGTTGTGGCTGTGGAATACTTGCTCTTGCAGGTAGAGTATCTCCGTCACATGTCTAAATGAAAAATCGGTGACAGCAAATCTGTGAAATGGTGCTATGGATTTACCATTCCTTATATTATCACTAATCATCTAAATGACTCACTGGAAATTCAATTAACAATTTTATGACATAAAGTAGAATGGAGACCTAGATAATTTTGTGTAATATAAACGGTTTATAACTGCTTTTGTACCTAGCTAGGCTGCTGTTATTACAATAATGAATAAATCTTTAAGTCTTCATCACTCCCACATTTTTCTTACGGTCAGAGCATCAGGACAAGTGTCTAGACCCTTGGGACTATGAGTTCCCAGGGCTTAGGTGGGTCTAGAATGTTCTGTGCCTCCAAGGACTGTCTGGCAATGACTTGTATTGGCCACCAACTGTAGATGTATATATGGTGCCCTTTTGATGCTAAGACTCCGGACCTTCATTCTTTGCTTAGCTTTTTCTGATTTTATACCAACTGTGTGAACTAAGATGCATTAAAATAAACATCAAAGTAACTCATTTATTTTTCTTTGATTTTTGTGGGGCATAATGTGGGTACAATATACATGTTAGGGTCAGTTGAAGAGCTGCAATGGAAAGCAAGATTGGGCTGGTGTTAGGGATTGAAGTATGGTGTTATCTATCTTACAGGTTAAAGGGAGCATATGATACCTTCAGATGTCTATGTACGTGTCTGTTAACTGGAGACAGCTAGGAATTATAGCTGAAAAGGAGGCTGTGATTTGACCGGAAGGAGCTCGAATGCTCATTTAGCTCAACCTTCTATCTTGTGGTATACTCTCTGATGACCCTAGTGGGGAATGTAGAAGTATGATATGGGCTGCCTTCATATACAGAGAATGTTGCCATGAACAGCAGAGACCCCTAACCTTGCAATGTAATGTGAAAGGTCTGAGCTTCTCACGCCCCCCAACCCCCACTGAGAGAGAGAAAAGACCAACTCCATGTTATCCAGCTCTAGATTTCCAGTGTATGTCCTAGTCATAATTTTTACTCATCAACTTTGTGTTGTGCATCTGCAATAAGTGATGGTAATGACATACTTAACATTCTTTAATAGTGATGAAATTCCTATTTTGAAAAGTCAAAATAGGCATGAAAAGTCAAGAAAGAATGACACAATTCTGTAAGGTGGAAGAGTAAAATTTGAGGGAGCACAGAAGAAAGAGATATTGATTGTTATGGAAGTTTTCAATATCTGGTTGCACACTGGAGTCTCTCATGCAAGAGGCAACTCCAGAGATTTGGACTTTACATGTCCATGATGGTGATGACAGAGTGCAACCAGGGATGAAACCTCCTAGCTCATCCAGGGCTTCTCAGATGTTAATGTGCTCCTTGTTACTGGGGAACTCTGGAAAATGCAGATTCGGGCTCAGTAGGTCTGTGTGAGTCCTGGGATTGTGCATTTCCAGTTAGTGCTCAAGAGATACTGAATCTGCTCCTCCATGGACTGTGCTTTCAAGAGCAAGAGCCACGAAGAAACCACCTGCAGGTGCCTGATGCTCTGCTGCCTGAACATCAGTGATGCAAGAGCCCTTCCCATTCGAACTTTCCATAGTGACCGACAGCTGTGCTTTTGATTCAGGAAAGTTAGAGTAGCACAGATGGCCATGAGATGCCTGTGAAACTAAGTGATTGAGAAAACTAAGAATTTCACTGCACATGCTTGTTCTTTGGAAAATGGTTGTATCCCATAAACTCTTCTGTGACATTTTACTTTAACACAGATAACAAAAAGAAGAAAAAAAAATAGACTCCAAATCTCACCTCTCAGGTAACCCTGCTGGCATTTTAAAACACATATATGTATTTGGGATTATAGCACCCTAACCATACCTAAATGACTCATTTGTGACTCATAGTCTTTTGCCAAGTATAATAGAAGACATGGTTTCTTATAATTTCTTCTGAGAAATAAAAGCAATGTTCATACATCCATATCCATTTACGTATTTTTAAGTCTCTCAATAATCAGATTGCTCATCTGTTCTGTATCTTGTTTTCTAATAAAAGCTTGAGATCATTCTTGTTTTAGCATATACTTCCTCCTTTAAATGAGGTCTGTTTCATTCTTTCAAAATTCTGCATAGTATTTTATCTGTGTAGCTTTAAAACCATTATTTACCAGCCTTCCCACTGATAGTCAGTTTGGCTGTGTCCTGGTTTTTATTTTTACCCAAAATATTTCAGTGTACATTGTTATTCATGAATATTTGTAAACTTTTAAAGCATGTCCAAGTGTTAAATTCCTGGCAAGGATGTTATCAGGACAAAAAGGATGCATATGTTTAGGAATTTAATTTTCTAAAAATTTCCTTGCTTTATTTTTAAAAATTTTTTATTTTATTTGTACGTGTTTGCAGTTCACGTAGTTTACAATTGTCTTGGGGGAATGGTCACGTACATATTACAACATGTTTCTTTCTTTTTAATCCCCTTCGCCCCACCTCCAGTTCCTCTAGCTCATTTGTCATTCTTCTTGATATTTTTTGCCTTTGCTTATGTTATGGTATATAATGTTTACATTAATTAGGGTTATTAGGTCCCTGTACATGGCACATCTTTATTCTTCTTATTTCTTCTTCCCCTTCTCCTCACCCCTCATCCTGTTCCCTTGGACCACTTCCCTTTTGCAAGAGCTCCCTCTTCTTGCGCCTTTCTATCCATCCTTTGTCATTTTCTTTGTTTGTACTTGCCTCACTCAGCTGAGAGATACCATACAGTATTAAAGCTGTAGGTCTGGTTTGTTTCACTAGACATTATGTTTTCCAGGTACATCCATTTTCCTACAGGAATTCAATTTGTATTTCTCACTTAGTTCCTAGAAAAATTGCATTAACTCTACAGTTGAGCTTTGTGTGTGTGTGTGTGTGCACGTGCGTGTGCAAGCGTGTGGCCTTAGGCCATCATGTATAGTAGGCAAACACTGTACCACTGAGCCACATCCTCAACTATACTGAGCCTTACCTTCTCCATGTGACTTATGGGTCCAGAAAGAACAGAGGAGCATTAAAGTAAAACACTGAAGTACAAACAGTGTATCTGCTTGCAGTTCTCTCAGGTATAATAGTTACAGATCTTCCATCTTGGGGCAGTTTCACAGAGGTGCTTCAACCCACACTTTGAACACTAAATGCCATTATGTAACTCTGTCTTACTCTGATTTTTGACCATCTGGTGTAGAAAGAATAATCTTTCAACAAGCAGTGCTGAGACAATTGAATGTCTACATGCAAAAATATGCAGTCAGATTCTTACCTAACACTATACACAAAAATTTAACTGAATCAAAGATCTAAATATAAAGACTAAAACTATAATACTTGTAGAAGATAAAACAGGAGTAAACCTTTATGACTTGGATTTGCTAAAGAATTCTTAGATATAATACCCAAAGAATAAACAACAAAAGAAAAAAGTCAACAAACTGGATTTTAGCAAGACAAAAAAAAATCTTTCAGATAACAGTAGCAAGAAAGTGAAAAGACAACTCACCAAACAGGAGAAAATATTTGCAAATCATACATTTGATAAAGGAGTTGTAGCTAAAATCTATAATCAACTCTTACAACTCAATGATAAAGAGACAATCCAGTTAAAAATGGGAAAATAGCTGGATAAACATTTTTCCAAATGGCCCGTAAACACATGAAAAGATGCTTGACATTATTAGACATCAAGGAAACAAAAAGCAAAACCACAATGAGATATTACTTCACACTGGCCAACGGGCCAGTTGAAATCTAAAACTGATAGTAACACACTTTGGCGAGGATGTGAAGGAACTGGAGCCCTTATACATTAGTGACTGGTATGTAAATGATGGGCCCACTTCAAAAACATTCTGGTAGTTCCTCAAAAAATTAAAGAGTTATCATATGATCCAGCAATTCCTGTCCTTGATGTAAACCCAAGAGAAAGGAATATGTATGTCTACACAGAAACTTGTACAACAATATTATAGTAACACCATTCATAATATCACAGAGGTGGAAACAGTGCAAATGTATATCAAGTGATGAATAAATGAAATGTGCTATATCCATACATTAGAATATTATTTAGCTGTAAAAGAATGCTTCATTGCTGCATGCTGCAACATGGGCAGACCCTCAAAGTGTGATGCTAACTGAGAAAAGCTAGCTATAAAAGACTACTTACATGTAGGAAAGTCCAGAACAGAGTAGTCTGGAGACTGAACGTAGATTAGTGGTCGTTTAAAGCTGGAAAATGGGGACGAGTGTGTAATAGCTCACGAGGATGATGTTATCTTTAGACATGATGACAAGGTTCTAAAGCTGACTATAGTGATAGTTACATATCTTTGTACAAAGGTGAATATCCTAAAAAAAACTACTTTATTCTCACTCCTATTTGTGGTAAGAATTTATCTATGCAAAGCTGTTACAAAAAGAAAAGAAACAGGTGTTGGTTCCATCTGTTCCTAATTTTCTCATTAACTCTGTTCTATCAGTTTAAAAGAAACATACTTTTTTTTATTTCTGTGGTTTTGACTTTTTTTTTTTAAGGATGATATTCTTAGTCCTTCTGAGTGGTATAAAGCAAAACAGGATATTGGCAATGAACAGTTAACATATTTCTTCACTAAGAGAATCTTGGTTTTTCCCAAAGGATTGTTTTGTTGACATTTATTTTCCATCCTTGAGCACTTCTGAGAACTATTTCAATCTTAGGAATTTATAGAAATGGAGTTTTGATTAGAAACTGCCCTGTTAGCAGCTGCACTGGGCTCTGCCCTGGGAGGGTTTCCTTCGCAAAACGGCAAATGCACCAAGGGAAATAGCTGCTGGGATGTCAACCTGTTGCTTTCCATTTCCCTTCACTTCAGATCTTGTGTCCTTTGGAATCTTCGCAGCTTTGAGCTCCAATTTTCTCTCCTTAACTCATGAGTTGCATAGTGCACTGCTGAGCTTGTCTGCTTTCAGCATAATTTTGTCTGACAAAATTTCAGCCTCTTGATCTGCTATATACTAATGGGCAAATTCCTCAAGGAGACATTTGGGAGGGTTGTGTGAAGGGAATCTAGGGCTCATATCAGTGGGTTTCCTTCCTCCTGATCTGCTGGATCCTCAGATCATGACAGCCTTGGTAACTTCCAATGCTTTCAAATGAGGTGTTTTGATTGTTTTTGGTGTTGTACCCTGATTTTCTGGTAATTCTCAGCCAGATGAATTTATCTGCTATGAGCCATGGTGCCTTAAGGGACCTTTCATTTTGAAGATAAAAATTCAGTTTGTGTTTTGAAAGAATTATATTAAATATAAATTGGGAATTGAATAGCATGGGTATTATTTGTGTTCTTGATGATTTGATAGAAGTCAGCAAGTAAAATTCTTGGAGATTTACCTTAGCAATTAAAGAATAACATTCTGACACCTTTCAAATCCTTGTTCCATGATTTGTGTCTTGTTTAAGCATTTGCATTCTTAATTTATTTTGATAGTTTATATATTTTCTAGGAAATTTTACATATTTTCAAAGTTATATAGTCATTTCTAATAGTTCTTCTAAGTCCCCTGAATCAGTGTTTTTGTTGCTAATTTTGTACATTTGTGTTTTCTCATTTTTAGCTTTTTCACTAATCTTAGTTATTCCTCTTGTTTTATTAAAAACAGATTTATTTTCACATTTTTTTATATTTTATTAGCACTTATTTTTCTTGTTTTTTCTTTCCTGTTTTCATTTGGTTTACTATTTTTTGCCAATTTATTCGCTGATCTCTAAGAATTTCTTGAATTATTAGTATTGATACAGTTATATTTATTACATAAAGAATTTCCATGGTTATAGTAATACTTGCTTGAGCTGTACCTTTGAGAATGTGATATGGCCCTCTTTGTCCTAATCAATGTTTCTTCCACTGGATTTTATTTTGTTTGAATATAACATTGCCATCTCATTTCTTTTTATTTACATTTCTTCAATATACCATTGCATATGTGCCCATGTCTTTACTTTTAATATCAGGCATCTTTTTAATACCCCCTTTTGGCCTGAACCATCTACTCTTAACTATGATCTCTTTTTCAGTGTTTTGGAGAATGGAGATATATATATATATATATATATATATATATATATATATATATATCTTTTAGGTTACTGTTAATGCATGTGAATTTTTTTAAATTCCTAAATCTGTACTTATTTAATTTTAATATTTCTGTGAAATAAAAAAATGTCTTATACTGTTTCACTTTGTTCTCACTCTCCTCTTTCCCTATGAAATGTATCTCAGTTTTTAAGAGGTACTTGATTTTAAAAATTTGTCATTTTCTCACATTAGCATTTTTCATATTCTTATCTATTGCAAAACTTACGGCTGATACACCTATAACAAAGACAGATCAACAAGAGAAAAGCATGGCAAATTTATTTAACCTAAGTTTACATGACACAAAAACCTTTAGAAATGAAAATCTAAAGACTCAGGGAAAACTGTATTTTTATTCTTAGACTTGATGGAGAATGGATGTTCATACAGAAGTTTGATTTGACCAAAGCAGGTATGATCTCATTGTGATACATTTAGGGAAACTTAGCAAGGTTGGTCATTCAGATTCTTCATGGCCTCTCTAAGGTGATACTTTTCCCTCTGATTATGGCCAAGGGCACTCATCACCTGAGACTTTTCAAGAGGTCAGAGAGATTTTTCCTGCGTCTGTAGGCTTCTCTATTTCCTTGATCAGGCAATTCTCAGTATATCGAGATGGTATATTTGGGGGTAACATTTCCTTCACCCCATTACATATGGTTAACTTGGAAATAGGTTTTAACATTTACAATCATTTTCATAAGTTTATAACTGTATCAGCAAATACTTTACTGTGGCTGTTTTCTGGCTTTCAGAGATCACCTTGAGCCTTCCTCCCTCCTTCCCTCTCTCCCTCCCCTCACTCCTTCACTCCCTTCCTCTTTTCTTCCCTCCCTCCCTCCATCCCTCCCTTCCCTCCCTTCCCTCCCTTCTTCCCTTCTCTTTTCTCTCTATCTCACTCAGTCGGTCTCTGTCTCTGTCTTTGCTCCCAACTCTCTTGTTTTCTCTTTCTTAGTGCTCTCCCACTGAGCCACACCCCCAGTCTCACCTTCTGTTTTTCTTCTCCTTTTCTTCTTATGTGACCTTTACTTTTTCATTTGTTGGAAGACATTTGCAGCTAATTTTTCAAGAAAATATGGATGCAGTGTTTTCTGGGTCTGCAAATACCTAGAATGACCATTGTGTCCTGAGTACATAAGTTGGTTGCATATAAAATACTTGACTCACCAATTTCTTCTTCAAAATGCTAGATGATCTATCACTTTTTGGTGCTCAGTCTGGTGTCATACTTTTGGTTTTTCAAAGGTTACCTGATTTTCCCCAATTATGCTTATGGAGTTTACTATATGTTTTTCTACATAGTACAGTGGATCCCAAAATTCATGGGAGTTATGTTCCTAGAGCACCTGCGAATTGTGAAAAACCCGCAAATTTCAGATATGGACAGAAAAATGCCTATAAATGCCTGTGTTAATAGTTTAAAGCTTAAATATCCTGCAGTTATATAATTTAATTTAATAAAATACTGCACACAGTACTGTAATAATTTAATTTAATAAAAATACTGTGCAGTAAGTCAACCTTCTCCTGGAGTGTCTTAAAGTTCTTCTGGCACTTAGGTTCATTGCCAGAAGATGCAAGGAGTTTTGGTTGCATATAAGGGATCTTAGGGCTTTAAGAAGAACAAAACAGAATCCTGGAGATAACTACACACAGTAGAGCAACTCCTTATGATGTGGGAGTGCGGAGATGGGTTACAAGGCAACAGCCAATCAGCAGCAAGGAAAGCTGAATAACACTCTTGGATGGAATACTTGCAAACCTCCCACCAAAAAACAATTTTAAAGGATATTCGCAGTTTCTGAGAAATTGCAGGGGTTTCTAAGAACAATTAATAGGTTCTAAGGAAAAATCAAGGAACAACTGAGGTCATGAACTCTGAACCATGATTTCACAGAGTTTACTCTATATATTCTTTTTTACCCTATATATTTAATAAATATTTGCTGCACAATTGAATGGGAAAATGTTTAAAAAACATGTCAGTGAGCTCTATGTTTAATACATGTATATACAAGTTTCTTGCCAATCAGTAACAAGTAATGAGCATACTAGTCAAAAAACAGATAAATGTAACCAGCCAATTTGCAAATAAAGACTTTAAGATATGCTAAATACATATTTAAAAACTACAAGATTCTTTTTTGTCTACTAAATTGAAATAGATATTAGTATAGGATTATAAATTTATATAGTTTCTTGGTTAATATATATCAAAATTATTACCTATGAAAATATCTTTTGACCTAGCAATTCTACCTTTGGGATTTTACTCTTAGGAAATAACCAAAGCCACATGCAAAGTTTAGCTGAATCACATGTACTCATTTCAGAATTGCTCAGAAGAGGAAAACTTAGAAACAATAATAAAAGGTTAAATAAATGATTCATTCATAAATAGAATACAAGGCAGTCATAAAAAATATAGTTGAGTCCCATGTAATGTGTGATGGTGCATGCCTGGTGATCCCAGTACTTGGGTAGCTGAGATAGGAGCATGACAAGTTGGAGGCCAGCCTAGGCTACTTAGTGAGATCTTGTCTCAAAAATAAGTTACATAATATTTATCAAAATGGAAATATATAATTATAGTACATAGTGAAATAAAAATGCATGCTATGAAACAGTACTTCAAGCCGGGTGTGGTGGCTCACGCCTGTAATCCCAGCACTTGGGAGGCTGAGACAGGCGGATCATTGTGAGTTCGAGACCAGCCTGGGCTACAAAGTGAGCTCAAGGCCAGCCTGAACGGCATAGTGAGACCCTGTCTCAAAAACAGGGCTGGGGATCTAGCTCAGCGGTCTAAGCGCCTGCCCGGCAAGCACAAGGTCGTGAGTTCAATCCCTGGTCCCGCAAAAAAAAAAAAAAAGAAAAAAAAAAAGAAAAAGAAACAGTACTTCAATATACTTTTCATTTCAACTTAGTGCATTTTCGTTATCTACAATACTGTTGTGGGTTTAGTGGATCCGTCAGTGAACAGGATGCATTCTCTGTGAGGGAGAGCACGCCACTAAATGAGAACTCTAAGAAATAGTAGAGTCATGGATCTCCAGTTCAATTGAAAATGAATGAAGTTCGTAACAAATTCAGAAATTTCATCAACATACTATACTCTTTCCTTTTATCATCTTTTATGTGTGTTGCCTTTTTGCACATCTCCTGTAGAGTCCATAGAAGGTACTAGTGAGTGTTGCTTCCTGGTTTTGATGGTCAAGCTTCTTTGCTGGTTAGACTACATCAGTGGTGTTAGTGTGTGTGTGTGTGTGTGTGTGTGTGTGTGTGTGTGCTTGTGTGCACTGAACATGGACATTTGGTGTGTACTCAGTCTCTAGTAGTGAGGAGAAAATGTCAGTTTGTTTCGTTAGCCACTGTATGGGAAGAGGTACCTTCTATATACTCTCAGTTTTTACGCTGTGAATACTTCTTTGCAAGTGGCCACTGTGACAAGTCACGGTGGATTGATCCATTGATGTGACTTAATTGATAGTCTTTTAGATTGTATTACTCACAGTCTAGTCTGTGGATTACCAACTTCAAATAGACATGTTCAGGGTTTCAACCTTACTGCTTAAGGTTTACACTGTCCCCTCTTTTTTAAAAATTCTAAGGTAATATAAAATTTTTAAGTGACCAAGTTTTATTCACACAACACAAATTTACAATGTAAAATCCTTATCATGTTGATAAAGATGGGTAAGTTTAAGAGTTGGGGAGGTCTGAGAATCACCTTTGGCATCTACATGATTAGTTAGACCCTAAATCTCTGAGAAATAAGTGGGAGTTCACATCTCAGGTAGATTTCAGCCAAGAAACATTTCTTAACTATCCATCACGGTGCTGAATAAACAATTATTCGCTTTACCCTTCTGCTATTTTGAACTCCTTTAGATGTTTCCCAGGATAATTCTATTACTCTCCAAAATTAAGACTAATAATAGTAACAATGAAGCATTCCTTGAAAGCATTTTTATGAGACATATAGCTTCACCTATATTCATACTGCTTATCCAAAAGCATTTATTTATTTTCATTTATTTTAGCTTCAGAAGCATTGAAAAAAACCTTTTATTACCTATGTAGATAGGTGATATCAATCTTAAAAGTTTAAATTATGGATGTTTTTGTTGTTCTACTACAAAATAAGTAATTCAAGAAAGTGTCACTTACAATTTATGTTTCAAGAAATATTTCCAGCTGGGGGAGCCCTTGTTTGGGCAATAAAATGGAGGGTTTGTTTCTTCCCTTGTTTCTTTTATGTAACTTAAATCTGACAAATGAAGGATATTTTGAATAGAATTTATTTTCTTAAGTTTTCTACCACCAGCTATATTTATGTACTAAACACAAGATATTTTTGTTTTTTGGTCAAAATATACAAAATAGATGTTTCTGTTTCCAGACCCCAGGGCAGGAGTATCCCTGAATTTTGTCCCGGACTTTGGTGCCTGGCAATTGACCTGATGGCACCCGAGAGTTTGGAATTCCTCCTGTCTGTTTTGGAGGTTTGTTATCTCACTGTCTCTATTTTGTAGTGAGAAGTCGTACTAGTCACAGCAGGTGGATCATTACAGCACTGAGTGGCTCTCATCCAGAGCCTCCTTCTGCTTCGTGCTGTTTTAGAGGGACACAGACAAGTAGAGTGAAGAGCAGGACTGATCCTTAGCAAGGACAGGCACTAAAGCTGGTAAAGACTGGCAATGAAGTCACTCCTTTGTCCTCATCTAGTCCTGAGGGAGCACCCAGAGCCCTGTCTCAGGAAAGCAAAGAAAGTGGCTTCTTATTGATTAATCTGGATTGGGAGAAGTTCTTGTGTTTATAAGTTTAATCCTATCACTGTGGACAGAACGCCAAGCAATGAGATTTGGCGATGGAGCACCAGACTGTTTCAAAATAAAAAAATAAAAAGTAAGAAAGAACTGGAGAAGATCCTGGGTTCCATCCCCAGTACTGAAAAAAGAAATTCCTAGAAAATAAATTCCACAGAGTTGGCTCCCACAACCCAGACAGTAAATCAGGATCTAATTATAATGATTTTTTTCTCTACTTCAAAGCACCAGAAAGTTTTCACTTTTGTTGTGAACCTTCGATTTGAGCTACAATCTCAATGCTTTTTATTTTATTTTATTTTTTAAATTTTGAGATAGGGTCTTGCGAAGTTGCTAAATTACACAAGTTGGACTTTTGTGATCCTCCTGTCTCAACCTCCTAGAATGTTGGGGTTACAGGTGTGTGCCACCATGCCTGTCAACATTTTATTTTATTTTATTTTAGAAAATAGGAGAGGAAAAGATCCCCAATAAGTGTATGTGCAATAATACTAAACTTATAACTACTCATGAAATACAAACCAAAGAAACGAACGTAAATCTAAAGAACAAACTTTGGTTTTTAACCCATATGCTCTGGGATGAGTCAATACCACTGCCCTCTACTTGTTGGACTTCTTTAGACAATCACTCTTGCTTTTTTACCCTATGAAAGAAAATTCGTTGTTATAAAACTTTTCTTTTTCCTTTTCCATTGCTCTTGTTCTTTTTCCCAATAATCTTACCTAATCTATCCTTGGAGGGGAGGAAGTTTCAGAGGTCTGCATTAGACAGGATAAAAAAGGGTTTGCAAGAAGAAGAGCTGGGGAGATGTGGGGTACTTTTGGTTGGCAACTCTCCTGGAATGGAGGTAGAAAGCCTGCTCTAAGATTGCAAATTCACATGATGCATAGGAGATGCATTTTAGATTGAGGAACCTGAGTGTACAGGCATAAATGACTATTCTAGGGAAGCTCTGGAGCTTTCTAGTGACCAGGGAGAATGGGTCCAAAGAAGTAGGACTACTTGAGCACAACCCAGCTGTTTCCTAAATGCCACTTGCAATCTCTTTCTAAAAATGAAGTGCTAAGACATGAAAAGGAGAAAAGAGATGACTGCCTCCCTTTTGGCTGCTATATATGGAAACTCTAGTGGTCTGTTGTAGGTGGCTTGCAAGTATTTGATAGAATTAGTTGACCTTTGCTTTTTGCATAAATGCAGATCCCAGGGAAACTTCAGTCACTTCAATGGTCTGGACTTGCACTTTCCCACCCAATGGCCACTGGTCACA
>RJWT010036431.1:0-13267 GCA_004365215.1 Cuniculus paca | reverse complement strand
GGCCAGGAACAAAATGTTATGATTTGTATCTAGATTTCCGCGCCCCCCCACCCCGCCAAAGCCTCATGCACTCATAGGTGGGGCTTTTTGGAGCTAGCTGGATCTAGGGTGTGATACTGGGATTAAGGATGTGATGGTGGGATTAAGATTGCTCAACCCTGGGAGCGGGTGGCACCACCTACAGGGCAGATAGCTCACATGGACTAAAAAGGGACAGAAAGAAGGCAGGCTGCGTCTGTTGCTTCTGCTGCTACTGTTGCTTACTGCTTACTGCTTGCTGCCTTCTGCCTTCCCTACCATACCACGTACTGTTTCTCCTCTGCAGTGCCCCTCTGATAGGCCACCTTGCCCGAGAGCGAGTGGACTAGGACTGAAATCTCTACAAACTGTGAGTTGAAATAAACCTTTCCTCCTTTAACTTGTGTTGTGTATTTTGTCTGAGCAATGAGAAAAGTTACAATCAAGTCTTTGTGTGTGTGTGTGTGTGTGTGTGTGTGTGTGTGTGGTATGGAGGAATAAATCCAGGCCTCATGCTAAGCTGTATCCACACCCCTTTTTAAATTCTAAAATTTTGATACAGTGTCTCACTAAGTCACTGCATTACCCAGACTCAACCTTTCAATCTTCTTGCCTCAGCTACTCAGAGTGCTGGGATTACAGGTGTACACCACCATGCAGTTACAGAAGGTTGTTTTATCTCAAGTGAATCATTTAAATACAGACTTCCAATTAGATCCAATAAACTCTACAAAATAAAGAGGAGTCAGAGATCTGTACTGTAACTCATTCTAGTCATTCATTATTTCATCCCAATTGAAGACAGTACAGGAAAACAAGAAAAATGAAATGGTAAAGATAATAATTGTCAGCATTTACTGACACTTCCTATATGCTAAGCACTGTGCTAAATACTTTTCATTAATTTAATCCTTTACCATTCATGACATTTTAAGGGAAAGACATTATTATGATCTTTTAACTTTTGAGGGAAAGTGCTAAGAGAAGTTTAAAGAATTTCACTGAGTTCACACAGTATTTAGTCAGCTTTCTGTCCCTATGACAAAATACCTGAGATAATCAACTTAAAAAGAGGAAAAGTTTATTTTGTCTCAGTGTTTCACAGAGTAATTCTGTGATTACTTTGATTAGTTGGCCTATTGCTTCTGGACCTCTGAAGGCAGAACATCGTGGTGGGAGAACGTGGCAGAAAAGCTGTTTACCTCTTGGCAGCACAGCAGCCAAGAGTTTAGTCAGTTTTCTTACTAAACCAAACTATATCCTTGATAACAAAAAAGAAGAATGAGAGAAAGTAGATAAAAGCAGTGTAAGGCTAGAGGGAGCATCAGAAAAACCACCCAAGTATATTATTCTGCTGAAGCTAAAACCCAAATGCTAAGTGTTCCTTCAGAAGCTGGGTTCACCAATCATGGAGACAGGAGGAAATTAAACATTGGCTTTCCATGACATCCTTCCTCCCTGAACCTCTTTACTTCCTCTCTTCCTAATGCAGTGTCTTGTATCTATCACTCTAGGCACAGTAATCAGACATAGAGCTTTATGTCTTTATGTGCAAAGGCAAAAAGATGGCCATGGGTATAGGAGGTGACACTTAAAAGAATAATTATGTTTGCTATTAGTCAGCATCACTAATCAAAGGATAGACTTTTGAAGACAGGTCCCTCATAAGGCATTTATTTCAGTTACTCAGACAGTGGAACTGGCCGTCATGAAGCAGGATCTTTGGAAAGAAAGGACAGCAGTTTCTACATACATCAAATCAGGGCTTCACTGGGGTCACCCCTTAGACTGCACAAATAAAAATGGATTCCTTTGACCCAAAAAAAATTGTCTTTGTTGCTTTAGGTTGCTCACTTCTCGAATGAGGGAATGGGTGTGTTCTAGTCAATCAACCTTGCCTCCCTGCAAGACTCAAGTGGAATCACAGTTATTAATCCCAGGAGTGACCATCAGATGGCACCATCTGGCTAATTAGTGTTGGTCACGTTGGCCCCCCTCTTCCATCCCCTGAAACTTGGTAGAAAGAGGCAATTCTGAGCAAGTCTTTAATAACCTGGTTTTTAAAAAAAAAAATCATAAGATTAATAAGATTTTTTTAAAAAAAGCAATTTTACACCACTAGAATAATCATGTGAGAGGGAAGGCTAGGCTGAAATTTTACTCTGCTCATTTCTCCACCTCCCTCAATTCCTAGCTGTAAGGTATGAAAATTGGCACATAAAACTTCTTTTTATTTTAAAGAGAATAAAACAAAACAAAATAAAACAGAACAAAGCAGATCAGAACAGAACAATGCAAGCAATACAGGACTTCAAAACAAGACAACAGGAAATCAATAGTGGCTACCATAGTGTCTCTTGTTTTTTTCAAAATAGTTGTTCATACCTTCACACACAATAAATTCAAGCAAAACAAAATAGTATAAAACCAATCAAACCAAAAGAATGAAAGTGTTACAGGTCTTCAAAACCCAACAATAGGAAATCAACAATGGCTACTATAATGTCTCTTGTTTTCTTCAAAATAACTGTTCATACCTTCTCACATATTGCAATCAAATAATAGAAAACAGACTAAAACCAATCAAATCAAAGAATAAAAGCATTATTGGCCTTCAAAACATGATAAGAAATCATCAATGGCTACCATAATGTCTCGTTTTCTTCAAAGTAGCTATTCATACCATCACATATAATAAAATAAGTTCTTACAAACTCTTTTTTTTTTTTGCAGCACCAGGGATTGAACTTGCAACCTCGTGCTTGGCAGGCAGGCACTTACACCACTGAACTAAATCCCCAGTAGACTTTATAAACTCTATAGGAGTAGTTCTAGGCATGATTAAGCCTATACATGTACATCTATCCTTTCTGTGTTAGAGGGAATAACAAAACAAAACACAAGAAAAAGAAACAAGGTGGTCAGACCATAACAAAGGATATTATTTTGTATAGTTATCTTCAAAAAAGTTACTCAGATTACCAGATACAGACATAGTAAACTGATGTAATCCTATGAATGTTAACTGTTTTGTTCCAAGAACTAATAGAATTAGTAGTACAATCATCTTAGCTATCTTAAGTGTATATATACAAATTTATATCTTTTTTCTTTTCCTTGCCTTCTTTTTTCCTTTTCCCTATCTCAGTTGTTTTTTCCTTTTGAGCAGTTTCTTACCCTTTCACAATATTTATTGAAGATTTTGTATCTTATTTACTCTTTCAGTTTCTTACACTAGGGAAACAATACAGTGTTTACACATGTGGGTTTGATTTATTTCTTATGGTCTCAAGTCACATTTGTCTATAAAAGTCACATTTGTCTATAAAAGCCTCAGTGTGATCCTTCTTTATAGTTGAGTGGTACTCCATTGTATAAAAGTACCACATCTTTTTTATCCATTCCACAATTGATGGGCATTTGGGTTGTTTCCAAGATTTGGCTATTACAAATTGTACTGCTATAAACATGGGTGCATGTGTATCACTGTGGTATGATGATTTCACTTCTTCTGGGAATATGCCCAGAAGTGGAATAGCTAGGTCAAATGGGGCTTCCAGTCCTAGCTTTTTGAGGAACTTCCAGACTGATTTCCACAGTGGCTGCACCAGTCTACACTCCCACCAACAGTGGAGAAGGGTTTCTTTTCCCCCACAGCCTCTCCAGCATTTGTCATTGGTTGTTTTCTTGATCCTGGCCATTCTTTCTGGAGTGAGATGAAATCTCAGAGTTGTTTTAATTTGCATTTCTCTAATAACCAATGATGCTAAACATTTTTTCATGTATTTATTTGCTGTTTGCATAAAATTTCTTTGACCTGAGTTTATCCAAACTGTTGGCAAATGGAGCCTCCAGTGATCAAAACACTCCCCAAAGATAATACTAAGTAATTATCTTAGAAGGCAGATAACTCCAGATTTGTGTAGATTTACCTTTCCCTTTTTGTATATTCTGATTAGACATCTAATCTTGGGCAACCAAACTAAATCAGTTTGGCCACCATGACTTATTGTACTGGCTACACTGCTGTCTAGAACAAAGAAAAGCTTCTGTTTTCAAAGAAGTACATGTTAGCAGAATATTCACTCTTAGGGAGACAAGGGTGGGAAAAGTTGGGAAATTATACATGAAAAGAAGGGAGAAAGAGGAGACTACAGAATCAAGGAAATGTCAGCTTGCTGTTCTCAGCATGTCTCTGCAGTGCTGAGTTCTTACCGTCTTTTCTCTGGCCCCTTGCTTCCTCTCTAGACACCTCTAAGGTGGTTATGGCTCTACAGAGGACCCATTCACTGCTTCTGCTCTTGCTGCTGACCCTGCTGGTGCTTGGGCTGGTGCAGCCCTCCTATGGCCAGGATCGCATGTACCAGCGGTTCCTGCGGCAGCATGTGGACCCCCAGGAGACAGGTGGCAATGATAGTTACTGCAACGTGATGATGCAAAGACGGAAGATGACTAGTCCGAAGTGCAAGCGCTTCAACAGTTTCATCCATGAAGACATCTGGAACATTCGCAGTATCTGCAGCACCACCAATATCCAGTGCAAGAACGGTTTGATGAACTGTCATGAGGGTGTCGTGAAGGTCACAGACTGCAGGGAGATAGGAAATTCCAAGGCCCCTACCTGCAGATATCGGGCCATGGCGAAGACCAGGCGAGTTGTCATTGCCTGTGAGGGTAACCCTGGGGTTCCTGTGCATTTTGATGCATAGATACCATCCTATATTGGTTACAACCAGAGGCTAGCCTCTAATTTACACCTAGATGGCAATGAGTGATACATTTGAAAAGTCTCAGGCTCTATCTCCTCTGCTCATTGCTTTTCTTCTGTATAAGCCATTCTGTGAAATATGTTGCATCCAAGAGAAATGGAGACATAAACCTATGAGTCCTGAGCTTTTCTACAATAAGCTTCTTATAAAGCTGGTCAGCTTAGTTCGCTCAGATCTTATACTCTGTAATTTAGTCATTATGTGTTTTTACTACATTTCAAGCGCCTTCACCTCAGTTATTTTAACACCCCAGGAGCTCTTTAATAATGCCTTTGTATGTAGAAGCTTGAAGTTAAAGAATTTGCTGAGACTATTAAGTTAGTGGAAAAGGTGAGACAAATTCCAGTTGAACTGCTACTTACTGAGGGCATTTTTTGCTTCACCACGAGTAGTGCTTTGAAAGTGTCTACTTTTTGTTACTCCCCTAAGTCAGCTGTTGGGGAAACCATTAAAAATTTGTGACTAACATATTGAAAAAATGAGAATTCTATGTTACATGGCATTGTTATGTTTGTGTCTTGTAAGATCAAGAAATATTAGAAATTTTCCTTTTCCCTCAAATATTTCAATCATCCTAGTAAGTTGAGGTATTAAAAATTTATTAGCTTGCAAAGACTCATTTACTCTCTCTGACTGAAAGATGTTTCATGTATTCTTTATAATAAAGGACATATCTACAGGAATCTAAAATGACTGTGCTATGGGATTATTTATTTCTCCTTTTAGTCTCTTAATTTTTTTCTAGTGAATAAACATGCACACACCTTAAAGAGGTCCTCGTACATGCTACTTAAAGACCAATGCTCGGCCGGGTGTGGTGGCTCACGCCTGTAATCCCAGCACTCGGGAGGCTGAGACAGGCGGATTGTTGTGAGTTCAAGACCAGCCTGGACTACAAAGTGAGCTCAAGGCCAGCCTGAACAGTGTAGTGAGACCCTGTCTCAAAAACAGGGCTGGGGATCTAGCTCAGTGGTCTAAGTGCCTGCCTGGCAAGTGCAAGGTCATGAGTTCAATCCCTGGTGCTGCAAAAAAAAAAAAAAAAAAACCAATGCTCATTACTTCCCTCACCACAACAAAGAAATCTTTTGTCTCATTTGCTCCAGAGGATGTGATTCATCTCCAAGACTTGCACCCGTTTGTTTTCCCTTTGGAAACAAATAGAAGGGCAGAGAGACAGGATGATAGCTGCTAACGGGAGAGATGCATGGATGTGAGCACACATGTGTGTATATATGTAAGACTAAATTGAAAACATTTGAATGACAGTAGATACAGGGAGAAATCTTACCATAACTTCCCTTATCTGACTAAAGCACAGCCTCCCCAAAATATAAATAACCACCATTAACTCCCTCCAAAGGAGTCCGAAGATGAGATATTCCAAGGCAGTTATGCAAATAAACCTTATTTGAATTTATACAGGGTGCACATGGCAACTTCCTTCAGTGATGATAGAAATTAAAATTGAGGTAATAGCATCGATTTACAGGCAAAATCTTTAATTAGAAAAAATGAGGAAAAACGGAAAGAGGCACAGCTCTGACAGAAAATCAGACTGGCAGACAAAATAATGGGTATAGCTTTTAAAGCCATCTTAAAATGTTGCATTATTCACAGATCATTTGTTTACAAAAAAACTATAAAATATGTTTAAAATGCAACACCCTCCAAAAATTTTTTTTAAAAGGCATCACTAGGGTAGGTTTGGGGCTGGTCATTTTCCATTGGATCATAAGTATGGTGTTTTCTGAGACATTTTTCTTGTGTTGTAGGGGATTTCCTCCTATTGTAGGGTATGGCTATGCAGCTCTTCTTGTCCTTATGTCATTGGATGGGGTCTGAGGACGTTAACCAAAGAGCAGTTGGGAACCTCACGTCACCCCACCTGTGGAATAAGTTGTAGGTTTACAGACTTCCATCACAGAAAAAGAATTTCTAAGATGTGTTCTTCTACTCTCTGTCAGGCTGCACACTGGCAGGATAGGTTAGACTGTAAACCATCTGCATGTTTAGAAGTTTAGAAATATGCCGGCCACTTAAGAGAGCTGCTCTTTTGAAGATGGATGTCTGTGGGAAGAAGCTCAATTTACAGATGAAAAGTACAGGCTCCAATTTACAGACTTACTGTATCTTTAAGATTCTTAGAAAAATTTTTTCAGTAAGTTTCCTGGAAGGGAAAAGGCATTGTAACCTTGGGTAACTTTTGTGTCTTGCGGACACAGTGGTTTTTTTTGGTGTTTCTTTTTTTCTTGCTTTATAGGTTGATTTATTTTTCTAATTAAAAATTTTTATTTTTATTTGTACATTTTTGTAGTACACAATGATTACATTTGCCATACAGAGGTGGTACATGTACGTAACACATCTTAATTCTTATTTTAGTATATGTACTGCTGAAGTGAGCACAGATCTTAATTCTTTTTACTTCCTCCTCTTCTCCCCTTTCCCTTTCTTCCATCTCTTGAGCCCTCATAGGTTTTCTTTTTCCTTCCTTCCTTCTTTCCTTCCTTCCTTCCTTCTTCCTGTTTTCTTTCTTTCTTTTCTTGTTTTTGTTTTCTTGAGACAGGGTCTCACTATGTACTGCAGACTAGCCCAGGCTGGCCTCAAACTGGTGACAATCCTCCTGCTTCAGCCTCCTAAGTAGTAAGATTACAGGTATGTGCCACCATGCCTAGCTCCTCACAGTTTTTCTTAAAGGTACAATTTAAAAATTATAATTGTTTTGGTCTCCTTTCCATATTTCCTTTATCCTACTTTATTGGTGATGTCATGGCGCCCCCTGCTGTTACAGTGACCTTGGTTCTTGAAATTCAGAGCAGAGGAAGAAAAAGAGGCACATACTATATACATCGTTCGTAAGGGAGGACAAGAGCAAAGATATTTCTTTCCCTTTAGTGGAAAATACATCACGGGTTAAGACCTGAGAATCTTTGTTTTGTGTCCCCATGAGGATCCCTATCCTACTTCAACCTTCTATTTTGTACAGAATCATGATTATTTTACCTTTGCTTTTTCAAAGCCACATTGCAGCTGAATGACCTCTTGTAGAACATTAACTTGACCTTGTAAGCTAGAAGAATTCTGCATACATCACTAAATGACCTAACCACTTGTTATGTCTTAAAGAACACCATTTCCTCCCCATCCCAATATAATGCCAAAAGCCTCTTTTAAGTACAACAGTATATATATATATATATATATATATATATATATATATATATATATTTCTGACCCCTCGATCACTAACTCTAATTAACCTATACCCATTTGCTAACTAATCCTATTCAGAAGAACTGTTTGTTTGTTTTATTTTGTTTTTAAACAACGTCAGGAGCACTGAACCCTACTGAAGAAAACATTACTGTCCTCAGTCTTCAAATAAACTTGACTCCACTCAGACTGAGATGGATGGACAAAGGAACCAACGGGACCCAGTGAAATCACTCTGGAGATAATGTTCTCATTCCCCTCCTCACACTAAAATCAAATATAAAAATCCCAGCTGCTAACACTGATAGCACCATCTTCTCTTGCATTCATTCCCTGCTGTCTTGCAATGGGTCAATAAACTCCACTTTTCTATATTCTTGGTTTTTGGGAAATTCTTTTGTGGCATCAGCTTCTTGCAAAGGTAAGCAGAAACACCGAAATGACACCCAGGATTTGGAGGCAGTTTTGTTTATGTCGCTGGGCACTGATTGGGATCATTCCCAGATTATCAGGCCCTGATCTCTGTGGTGTAGGGCTTTTATATGATGCACAAGCAGGAGGTACAAAGGTGAGACAGAACAGGCTGGCAGTTCTTCTGATTAGCTAGCGAGATGAGATCATTGGTTACATAGCTAGATTAATGGTCATCAGTTCATGAAGCTTGATACAATGGTACAATCAGGCATATTGCATGTTCGATTATACTCTCATGGTTACAGGGGTCGAGAAAGTAATTACAAAGCCACAAAGCAGTTACAGAGGTAGGCAGTTTCAAAAGAACAGATTTTTAAAAAGAACAACAATTTCTCTTGTACAATTTTTCCCTTTCACTCTCACATGCCTCTTGGACATGTTTACCTTTGCCAAATGTTCATTCGTTTTCATATACAAGCCCTCGCTCCCTTTTCTCCTTGCCCTATTGTTACCATAGAATTCCCATCTCTAGCTGGTCAGTGAGCCTCCTCATCCTGATCTTTCCACAAGTTATGAATAGAACTAATTTCTCCTCTTAATTTATCTACTATTGATTCGTAGCCTCTGACTATGGAGTTTAGATTTGCACATAAGAAAGTTTTTCCTCTGGATATCATGTCTGTATATTTGTAGTGAGGGAGAAGGAGGGAAAGAATTCTCTCAAGAGTTGGTAACTGGTCTAATATAAAATATACTTAGTTTTTGTTCCTCATTCTTGTGATGGAGAACCCTTGCATTTCTTGAGCATAGGAGCATCTTTGTTATTTATACTAGCACCTTTCAATCATTCCTGAGCTTATGCTAATGAGGTGACTTGGGTGGGACCCCTAATAGTCTTTTTTTTTTTTTTTGGTACCTGGGATCAAACTCATGACCTTGTGTTTGCCAGGCAGGCGCTGTGCCACTGAGCTAAATTCCAAGCACTGTAATAGTCTTAAATTACCAAAAAGACCAAGCACAGGACCATGGGGACTAGAGATCGAGCTCTGTAAATCTCTTGGGAATGAGGTTCAATGAACTTCCAGACTGTTACGAATATACGAAGGTGCTGGGAGGAAGACACACTCGAGAAGGGCACCCCACACCCTATTCCTTTCTCTCTGCGTCATTTCCACCTGGCCAGTAGAAGTTCACAACACAAAATGTACTCATTTATGCCAAAACTCTAACAAAATGGAAACAGAGATGTCCATAAAGATACCCTCGCATGTGTATTTCTGAAATATCTGCATGTCCTGCTTACTCTTAACAAGCTTATCTCAGGAATTTCTTGTGCAGTATTTCAAATAAACCAGGGCAGTTGCCTTGCAATGGCTGTCTCCACCAATGAACTAATGCCAACTTGTATAATGAGCTCTTGAAGCTAGTGAGTCTTGCTTTGAAGTCGCTCACTGGGATTTCTTTTCTTTATGCTTTAAAACCCCTCTTTAGCCAGGTATGGCGGCACACAACTGAAATCCCAGCACTTTGGGAGATCGATGAGGCTGGAGGATTGAAGATTCCATATCAGCCTGGACAACTTAATGAGACTCTGTCTCAAATTTTTAAAAAGGGACAGAGGCTGGAGATATAGCTCATCGTGAAGGCTCTGGGTTCAATCCTTCAGGACTGGAAAAACAAACAAACAAATAGGCAACAACAACAAAAAAAGAACAAACAAAAAATGTACTTTGTACTGATTTCCCTTATGTGTCCCTAGAATTTCTGTAGACTGCGCACTGCAATTTGCAATTCTTTGTCATGGTTGAAAGAGGGCCCAGTTGTTGCCCTAACCAATTCCATTTTGCCCTTCTAACCTGTTTTCTCTTGGAGTTATTTCTCCTCTCCAGCTTTTCTCAAATTTTAGAAACAGCAAGCATGGCAGGTAAATATGCTATGATAGGAGCAAAAATTGTCCAGGAGCTATGAATGGTGACACATACTTATAATCGCAGCACTCTGGGAGGCTGAAGCAGGACTGAAAGTTGGGGCCCATCTTGGGCCACTTAGTGACTTAGCAACACCCTGATTCAAAAATTTTTTTTAAAGATCTGGAGACATAGCCCAATCCCTAGTACCACAACAAATAGGTTGGGTAGATGATAGATAGGTAGATAGATGATAGATAGATAGATAGATCAATCTAAATTTTTAAAAAGTGCTGAGGAAGCGGCTAAATGTAAAGGCCCTGGATTTAATTCCCAGTACTACATAAAAAAAAGGAAATTAAATAAATAAAGATGAGAGAAAAGAAACCTGAAAGTGATGAGGAGCTCCTGGTGTCATCAGGACCCTGTGTCAGGCAGGTAGTTAGGCATTAGTGGGCCTGAGAGAAAAGGGATCCAAAACAGCATGTGTTGCCAATTAAATAAAAGAAAATTTCAGTGTATACTACATTTATAATTATTTGACTGATCTTAGGCTGAAAGTGAGCCCACAGAGCAGGCTGACATTTTATACATTATGCATATTTCTTCTGGTATCTGGCCGTTCATTGCAAAACAAGGCACACAGCATTCCTGGCTACCATAGCCTGTGTGGCCCAATATCAGGAAAGGAAATATTCTTTAAAGAGCTTCCTGCTATGGACTGGGACCTGGTTCAAATTAAGAAGTTACCTTTAGTAAATTTCTTATGTGATTAAGGCCCTTGAGGAAATATTATTAGCAAGAAAGAAAGAAAGAAAGAAAGAAAGAAAGAAAGAAAGCAAGCCAGCCAGCCAGCCAGCCAGCCAGGAAGGCATTTTGAGATAGGAGATTAAGATATGGCAAAACAGGCTGGAGAAGTGGGCATGGCCTGTTAATTACAAGATCCTGGACACATGCACAGAACAGTTCCCAAAGCCTTGCATGTGAACTTCTCAAGAGAAGAACTTGTGCGGATTTTCAATAGGGTGACCTAGACCTGACATCAGCCCAAGGCATGAGATCCCAGCACTGCCTCTATTCAGGACCCATATGGAGAAGTTTTAGAGGGATTCCTCCAGATTTGGACAAGACAAAGGAGAAGCACCACAAGAAATTTCTATCGTGACGTCTCCTCATGATAGCCCACCCTGCTTTTCCAGGGTGTTCTTTCATCTTGCTTTTTCTGCTTTGCTCGGCCCAATCTCACTCTTTAGAGCCAGTTTCTCCCCCTCTTCACTTTGACTTGGTTGAATGAACTTGGCTACTGTTTTTTGCTCATTTTGTTCATTTCTTTGTTTGAGATGAGAAGGACCTGGAATCTAACTTTAGAGGGAGAGGTGAACAACACAGTAGCCCATAATGTTTAATTGGCAAGCTACTTTTAGAAACAGGCTATCCAGTAACAGTTTTGCAATGCCAAAGTAGCTTCTAAGTAAAATGTTCATAAGCACCATAATTATCAGTTCTCTGAATCCCAGGAATAATGTTTGTGTGTATAAAAATGTTTCCAAACTCTAACTGTGTAGGTGCCTTCTTGGTAGTGCCTACCTTCTCACTTGAAGGTGTAACTCTCTACTTTATAATAAATTCTACCTATGTTTCTGCATGGCCTATGAGTCTTTTTTTTTTTTTAAAGAGAATAGAAAAAAACAAAACAAAACAAAGCAATACAGGTCTTCAAAACATAACAATAGGAGATTAACAATGGTTACCCTAGTGTCTCTTGCCTTCTTCGAAATGGTTGTTCATACATTTACAGACAATAAACTCAAACGACACAAAATAATATAAAACCAGATAAAACAAAAGAGTGAAAGCATTGCAAGCCTTCAAGTCAGACAACAAAAAACCAACAATGGCTACCGTAATGTCCCCTGTTTTTCAAAAGAGCTGTTCCTACCTTCTCACATATTGCAATCAAATAGTAGAAAAGAGACTTAAACCAATCAAATCAAAGAATAAAAGCACCATTGGACTTCAGAACCTTTCCCCCATATTTATTGGGAATTTTGTATCTTATTGAGTCTTTCAGTTTCTTACACTAAGGAGATGATGTGGTGTTTACACATGTGAGTTTGGTTTATTTCACTTTTGAGTATGGTCTCAAGTTGTATCCATTTACCTATAAAAGCCTCAATGTGATCCTTCTTTATAACTGAATAGTACTCCATTGTATAAAAGTACCACATCTTTTTTATCCATTCCTCAATTGATGGGCATTTGGGTTGCTTCCAAGATTTGGCTATTACAAATTGTGCTGCTATAAACATGGGTGCACATACATCACTGTGGTAAGGTGATTTCCCTTCTTCTGGGAATATGCCCAGAGGTGAAATAGCTGGGTCAAATGGGACTTCCAATCCTAGCTTTTTGAAGAACCTCCGGACTGATTTCCACAGTGGCTGCACCAGTCTACACTTCCACCAACAGAGGAGAAGGGTTCCTTTTCCCCACAGCCTCTCCAACATTTGTTGTTGGTGGTTTTCTTGATCCTGGCCATTCTTTCTGGAGTGAGATGGAGTCTCAGAGTTGTTTTAGTTTGCATTTCTCTAATGACCAATGATGCTGAACATTTTTTCATGTATTTAGTTGCCATTCGTATTTCTTCAGCTGAGAAGTGAGTTTTCATCTCAGATGCCCATTTCTGGATTGGGTGTTCGAATTTCGAGGGCCTGATGTTTTTTAATTCTTTATATGTTCTAGATAGAAGATCTTTGTCTGAGGGGCAGTTGACTAAATTTTTTCCCAATTTGTGGGTTTTCTTTTCACTCTGTTGGAGATTTCGTTTGACATGCAAAAACTTTTTAACATGACAAGATCCCAGTTGTTGATTCTGGGAAGTGTTTCCCGTGCAGTTTGATTTTTGTTCATGAATTCTCCACCTACCCCTATGTCTTCAAGATTTCT
>RJWT010036430.1:0-13248 GCA_004365215.1 Cuniculus paca | reverse complement strand
GTGCCAGGGCCGATCTTCCTCACACACGGCCGGGCAGTGCCACTGTGTGATGCCTGTGCTGGGTCTCTGTCCCCACTCACCGTCCTCTCCCTGCTGTGCCCACCAGGACAGTCACCTTTGCTTTCTGCTTTCAAGTGAGGCTCAGCTCATGGTGAGCATCAGCAGGCCATGGGGACAGAAGCAAGACGGATGGGGGCGTTTGTCATCCCGGCATCTTCCCTGCCAGGTCGCTGTGGGGTGCTGTGTCCCATTACCGCAGACTTCTCCACATGGCCACCCTCTTGGGATTCTGCTACCCACATCCTGACTTCCTCTTTGGGGACCTAGGGTAGTCACAGCTTCCAAAGGGGTAGTGACCCTTTACCTTTAACCCTCCTTAGCCCAGGTTCACCCCAGCCCCCGTTGGGGTCACCTGATCACACCCTTTTCGTGAACTGGCATTTCCTTCACCAGCAGGATTGTCTGTCATGTGGGGGCCCTGTCTCAAACAGCAACTCTACTTCAGGGACACCGGACACCCCTGCCTTCTGGGCCTGCCACCCTTTCCTGCCTCTCCTGCCCTTGGCTGGTCACGCAGGTCTTTTCCAGCCCTCCTGCCTTGCCTGGCTCTCACTCAGGAGCAGCCTCAACCCTCTTGACTGTGCCCCCAGCCCCTTGCTCTAAGAGGCTGTGGGAGGCTAAACGGTGCCCAGCTTGAGGGCATCTGTGCTGTAGTCCCTGGAACCCAGGAGTGTCACTTTCCACAATGGGAGGGACTCTGGGACTCTGCAGGTGTGCTGAGGGCTCTGGAGATGGAAAAATTGCCCTGGATTATCTGGGTGAGCTCTGAATGTCATCACAAGTGTTCTTAAAGAGGGAAGCTGAGGGCCATGTGACCCCGGAGCAGAAAACCTGGGGTGACGGACACAGAGAATGAAGCCGTGCAGTTGGGAGAGCGAAGAAGGGACTCTGAGCTATGAAAAACAGGAAGGGAAAAGGAAAAGGCAAGGAGAGGGCTTTTCCCCCAGGGCTTTGAGAAGGGACAGAGCCCACCCCAAACCTGACTTCAATGGGTGAAGCCGATTTCACACTTCAGACCTGCAGAACTTCAAGAGAGTGACTGTACATTGCTTTGAGGCATGCGTTGCTGTATTTTAACTTCTGAAATTATTTTACAAAATAACACAATAAACCCAAGTTTAGTGATGAAATGAGAACACCTCCCTGTCTGTCACAGGCCCATCGTCAGAGGCACACACACTTAGGTAGGTGGCAAACTAGTATCGCTAATTGCCGAGTTCTCCTTGCCAAGTTGCACAAGCCCAGGCAATGTCTGCTACACATGAGATTTTTCTGGATTGATGGCAGAGCAGGTCCCCAACACAGCACCCCAGAGACCCCTCTGCAGTCTACACTCGAGCAGCGCACAACTGAAAAATGCTGCTGTAAGTCTACCATCACAGAGAAGGTACAAGTTTACAATCTTGTGGGCCCACATTACTAGCTGTCCAGGGCCCCCTGTGGCCTGTGGGCCATGGGCTGGACATCCCTCCTTTAAGCCACTAAACTCATAGTATTTGCTTCTGTAGCCCTAAGAACCTAATCAGAAGCCTGCCCCCACGCCAGGCTGGGTAAGGGCCCTCAGCCCAAATCTACTGTGGCACTTTTCACTCTGTATTGAACCTGCTGTTTAAGCACACGTGATGACATTTGGAGCTCACCCAGATAATCCAGGGTAATTTTTCCATCTCCAGAGCCCTCAGCACACCTGCAGAGGCCCTTCTGTCAGAGGCTGCTTTGTCCTTGTTATTACCTAGATAATACAGTAGAACAGCGATTGCAAAGCATCTATACTTGTCTTTATGAGGTGTGATCAAAAGAAAATATTGTCAAATGCTGCTGTTGAGTGCCATCCAAAGGAGAGGCAAGGCTTACAAAAACAGTATAATGTGTTCTCTCACACCTTATTCACCGCATCTGGCACTATGCAACCTCTGACTCTTCCCCAAAGTCAAAATGATCACAGAAGGTAAACGTTTTGAAATGAATCAGGACACCAGGGCAGCCAGGACTGCACAAAGAAAGCTATGATAGAAGATTTCCAGAACTGCTTCAGAAAGAGGCAAGAAAGATAGGATAAATGCATTCAAAGGGAGGAGTTATTTTAAGAGGGATGAGTGGCACTGTGTCTTTTGCTGTAGTATTATTGTTTTTGAAATTTATACACTATATTTTTATCATACCTTGCATATTGGATGAAGTATTATAACTCATCTATGGATGACTTAAAGTATATGGGAGGATCCAGGAGTGGCTGACACATACCTGCGGCCCACAACCAGCAGCCAACAGAGGACTCAGTGACTTGGACTCCATCACTACAGGTGTTGTCACCTCTCCCCTGTCCACAACACTAGCCTGGGGAGTTTCTGCAGGCAGCTACCAGCAGCTTTCTCTCTGAGTACCCAGGGCTAGGAACAGGCCTAGTACCTAATTTTGCTGGATGAGAAAAGCAGGCATGAGGAATGGGATGAGGAAGGTTACTGTTCAACTCTTAGCAAGGCATCTCAGATGACCAGAAGCCACAAGGCAGGATTCACCCTCCAGGTGAGACTCAGTTTCCTTCCAGGTAGAACAGGGCTAGAGTCCTCCCAGGCAGGGTTGATGAAGAACTTGAATTTGGGTGCTCTTAAGTCTTATTGCTAAGTGGGAGATCTGCTTCCATGGAAGAAACTAAGACAGACTCCTGTGAACAGCACACTATGATGGGGAGAAGAACTTTTGGGTGAAGAAGAGAAAAGACACTCGTATTTTAATATTCTACAGTAGAAATCAACAACAAATGTGAAAGCACTGCACTGGTTGAAGCATACCTTCTAAAGTTCATGATTTGTCCACCATGTAACAGCGCTGAGAAGCAGGTTTGTTCTAAAGTGAGTTTGGTTTGCCTGTCTTCTTTCTTTCTGGCACTTCTGTCCTTCTGTCCATACCTCCTGCCAGGAATTACACAGCAAAAAGGCCCTTCTCAGACACCAGATCCTTGACCCTGGATTTCTCAGCCTCCAGAACTGTGAGAAGTCTCCATTCTTCTTAAAGAACAAAGCGTTCTGTACCGTTCTGTTATAGAAACACAGAATAGACTAAGACAAGGACATTATTACTAAGGCAGCTGGTGAGAGTTGAGCAAGGTCTGTAGATGACATAACAATACTCCATCCACATTCATTCCCCAATTTTGAAAACCCTACTGGTGTGTGTCCAAATGACTCTGCTCTACAACTGGCCTACTGGGCTATTTACTGTTCAAGAGGCCTCACCTCAGGCCCCAAATGACTGTGATTTAAAAAATAATAACACATATTTCAAGAAGCAGAATACAAGATCGACATAGCAAATGTGACAAAAAATTCACAGTAAATAAAAGGTGGATAGAAGGCCTTTGCTCTTTACTGTAGTCCTGTGATGTTTCCCTAGGGCTTTTTGCTAGGAGCATAACCCTTGGGGAACATTCTCTGGTGTTGTCTGAATGGTCATCCGTGAGGCTGCCATCATCTGTTACCAGAGCTTGCCACAGCTTACCTATTTAATAATCAGGGAGTGAAACTGCTAGTGAACTGTGTATTCATAAGTTGCTAAACGTCGCCATTCTACATGTTAATATGATTGTTGCGGTCACTGCTACTGCTAATATATCGAGTGGTTCTCGAATTGCAGCATAGCAGGAGGCTTCGTAGCTCCAGACTGTTCATTTCCCAGCCTCGCATCCTGCAACTGACCCTAGCGCTGCTCCACGGAGGAGGCGCGGTCCCCAGCCGGGCGACTTTCCGCAGTGCCCAACTGTGACCAATAGAGGGCGTTCGCAACCCCTCCTGCGCATGCTGCGCAGTTTCGCAGAACCCAAGGGCCTAACCCGCCTTCCTGCGGGCAGCGAGGGCTGGGGATTTAGCTCAGTGGCACAAGCGCCTGCCTGGCCAGCGAGAACCAGCTCAACCCAGTTGAAAGAGCCTGAGGTCTATGGGATCCATTACAACTGTCTGTCCCCTTCTTTTAACCTCTTGGCTG
The DNA here is from genome assembly GCA_004365215.1 of Cuniculus paca. Classification (NCBI taxonomy): domain Eukaryota; kingdom Metazoa; phylum Chordata; class Mammalia; order Rodentia; family Cuniculidae; genus Cuniculus; species Cuniculus paca. Next base: position 9,207 of record RJWT010036430.1, on the reverse strand, counting down.
GTGGCTCGAAGATGACATACACAAAACTCAGTAGTTAATTAATGACATTGATTGGATCTGGGGAGATACAATTCAATCAACCAGTACATACCACGGGCCCCGGGAGGACGCAGGATGACAATGGGCTGGCCTGGCCTGCCCTAACCAGGTGTCTTCCCTGCTGCCTGCCTTGCGTCTGAAAAGCTGAGCTGAGACAGTGAAAACCTAGAGTGCTTTAAGATGGGAGGGGTCCCATAAAATCCAGGTTTTTGGCTTTCCTTAGGAAAGAAGATGAAAGCCCTCCCTTCTTTGCCAGTGCTCCTGGTGGATGGAGTGCGCCCTCTCCAGCTGCCCCATGGCCCCACCATCATTTTCCCAAGGCCACCTCACCGCCGGGTTTAGTCACCTACCTGGCCTTGCAGCCGTCTGGCTTCGCTGCTCAGACCTACAGGAAAGCCTGCGTTCACCAGATACCCTGACAAGGAGCCAGTTCCCATTAATCACATTTTCTGGTCAACTGCCATTTTTTTAAAGAAAAACCCTTGAGGTTGTAAGGTTTTCTGGGAAAAGATTTTTTTTTTAACTTATGTAATATGTTGCCATGCCGCTGTGTCATCATCACAACCACTGTGGGAAAAGAGCCTGGCTGCGTGACCCGATCATCACTGAATGTTCCTGTGCCTTGGTTTCCCTGTTTGGGAAATGCAGCGGGTAATAGCCTCCTAGAACGCTTGGACAATGAGGGGCACGTTTCTGTCAGTCAAAACCCTCAGCAGAACACTTGGCACACAGGAGGAGTCAAATAAGTGTTTGCTGTTCTGATGAGTAGTTGTCACAGAGGGAGGCTGCATTCATGGGATAAATGAGGCCAGTGGTTCGCACACTTCAGTGCACGTCAGTTTCCCCTGAAAGCTGTGTGGACCTACACTGCTGGGGGTCTCCCCAGATTTTCTGATTCCAAAGGTCTGGTCCATGGTTTGAAAATGTGCGCCCTTTTTAACAAGCATGCAGGTAGTGGCTGATCCTGGCACCTTGTTCCAGAAACTCGTCTCTGCAATTAATGACAAATTTACCAATCTAAAAATGTGCCTGAACTTTGACTTCCTGCTCCTAATAAGTCACGGTAAATATTAAAAGGTTTAACATGTAGAAGGTACTTAGAACAGTGCCTAGATGGTCAGACACGCTATGAGTTATAATGGAGAATATTCAGGAAAATCTGAACACAAGCAGGACACAGAAGAAGGGACTGAGGGCCTTTGGGTCAGGAGCACATGGGGGTCACTCCCTTTTAATCTCCTTGACCATTTTAAGGAGAAAGACATGCAAGGAAACAGTTCTCAGAATTGAGATTGCCAGGTAGCCCAGGAAGCAGGTAAGAGCTTATTCCCAGATGCATATCTGTTTGCCTCTGTGGGGTCTGGGTCATCCCCCACCATATCCCCGTGAGCTGTAGGTAGCCCAGGTTTCAGCTTTGGATCTGGAAGTGGCCCTGTCCTGACTAATCAAGAAAAAGCAACAGCCACTGTGGTTCAAGATCAGAATCCACAGCCACCACCTGCCGACGCAGCCCAGCCGCGCAAGCCCTGGGGGAAAGAGAAGGAGTGCAGGATAGCAGAGCCTGCAGGATCAGTGCTTAAAGGGATGCAGGTGAGTGAGGGATACATAGGGTTGCAACTGAGCCTGGTTTGGAAGAGGCTGCCCCGTGACCTCCCTATCTGTGATCCCACCCAGCCTTGCATCTCCAGGATTAGTGAAAGGCTCATCCTGCATGGATAAATAGCCCCGTATCATTCCCAAATAGTAGTGGGTCCAGGATTTTGGAGGGACTGTTCCTCGAACCCCAGAGGCTCAGCCTGTTTCCAGGGATGTGTCGTAGGTTTATGTGCTCCTAGGCCAAGGCATGGCTCTGCTCCCAGGAAATAAGGAAAAACTTGGGGTCACAGATTATGTAGGGGGCTCCTTGTGGTGTGTGACAGACCAGTGAAGTGACAAGGCGCGAAGAGGGCTGCCATGGCCAGTTTTGACCTTCCCCATAGGGCCATGTTCCAACCTACATATTTGCACAAGTCTGAGGACTCTGAATTTGAGCCCAACTATGGGGAAGGTATGTTTTTCAAGAGAAACCCTTAAAACACACTGCACTTCACAGCTTGTTAGCATGACTTGATCTCTCAGGTGTTGAGACTTATGATCCACAGCCCTCCTTTTATCCTCCTGCCCAGTTCTGCTTTTGCAAGGACTGAGCTGAACACCAGTGCCATGGCCTTGTGCCTTATATGTGGACACATGGATAGAAAGGCTGTGCCCTGATTTGGACCTTTCAAGAAGCCAGATAACAGACTTTCACAAGGCTCCAGAATGTCCCAGCCCCATGGGAGAAAACTCCAGAGCCTCGTACTCCATCACTTACTGAGCACTACTTTGCATTGGTTGAACTTAGAGATACAGCTCTGTTGTGAAGCTGTTGTCCTGGGCAAGAGGGTCATGCCCAGTGTCCTGGGAGGGCCCAGTGGCCTGACTATCAACATCACAGCCTAGTTCAGACCCAGACACAGAGTCACATGACAATGAACTAGCATTCCCAGCAGACCCTTGTTACAAGGAACAGGGAGCCCTGGACAGGTGTATCTAAGAATGCTCTCTCTTCTCATCTGGCTGGGTCTACTTTCTCTTCCAGTATCCAGATTCCCCTGAGCCATCTATCCTCTGCAGTCTCCCCAGGTTGCTTTGTGGACCCAGAGCTCGTGCTGCTAGTCACAGAGGTCTCTGGTGGTCAGCAGTATCTTCCACTCTTGTTTCAGGTCACAGATTTCTGAAGAGCCTCTGCAAAATGCCTCCTCCACATGGGATAGCCCAGAATATTGCTTCTCTCCCACCCTCCCCATGATTTCCTAGAAACTACTTCGTGTCTTCATCAGACAAGGCCAAGGAGGAACAGTTCTTTAAAGGGGGATCAGCCAAGTCAAGTATCTCTTTGCCTTTACTGCTTTCCTTCATTCTGTAGCCAGCATAAGAGATAGCTGGAGCTCCAACAGCTGTCTTGGACCATGAGGCAAATTAGAGCATGGAAGCAAAAGCTATGGAAGGTGAAACAGTATAGTGAAGAAACCCAGTACCTCAGTGACTGTGGAGCCACCATAGCATCCCTGAACTATTTGCAGAACTATTTTAAATGAGAGAAAAATCAGCACCGTGACATCCACACTGCTGCTCTTTAAGGTACTGTCTCAGCGGCTGAACTTAGTGTTAACTGAGAGCTGTCCCTCCCAGGCTACTTGCGGCTGAGCCGACTCTTTCCTAATCTCTCCGTGCAGGATGGGCTCTGCATTAACTGCAGCCTGTGCTTGCAGCCAAAATGTTCAGTTTTGTGAGTTCTTGTCCAGCTTCCAGTGCTTTGTGCAACCACTGATGGGTGGACGTGCGCATTGCCGGGAAGCCCTTGGAGGTGAGTGACTTCCTCCTGCACAGGGTTCAGGCAGGGCTTATGATCTTCAGCCAGGATGTCAAGGGACAGATGCACTAGCTGTTAAATTGCTAGCTAGGTGTGATGATACACACCTGCAATCCCAGCACCCCGAGAGGCTGAGGCAAGAGGACCACAAGTTCTAGTCCAACCTGGGCAATTTAGTGACTTAGCAAGACTGTCTCAAGATAGAAAGAAAAACAAGAAAACAAGAAAGAAAGAAAGAAAGAAAGAAAGAAAGAAAGAAAGAGAGAGAGAGAGAGAGAGAGAGAGAGAGAGAGAAAGAGGAAAGAGGAAAGAGAAAAGAAAGAAAGAGAAAGACAGGCCCTACGTTTAATTCCCACTACTAAAACAAACAAAAAACCTTGCTAATAAGGGAAGGAAAGAGTGGGAGGCAGTCAAGAACTTCTAGAGGGGTTGGGCTTACAGCCTAGAACAAAGGTCTTGGGGTCAATTCCCTGTACTAAAAGAAAAAAAACGAATGCTCCCGCTATGACTTGGCTAACAGAGACTTGACTTCACACACCAGAAATTTGTTTTGCCCATTGTGGAAGCTCCCATCCATGGGATCGTGCTGAAGGTACCCTTTTGTGTTGGGCTTCTCTTACTCACTATCCCATGTGTGAGACCCCTCACGTTGCTGCATATAATTCTTGACGGACATGTGGGTTATTTTCAGTTTGGAGCTGTTATGAACAGTGCTGCCTTGGACACGTTCACATACATTTCCTGATTTGTGGATTTATATACTTTTGCTGTGCCTATACCTAAAAATGAATAGTAGGAACATGGAACCAGAATGTGCTCAGCCTTAGTAGCTACTGCAAGGCATTTTCCAAGGTAGTATCATTTGACATTCCCACCTACAGAGCAGAAAGAGCTCCTGTTGCTTTACTTTCTTGCCAACATTTAGTACTGTCCGTCAGTTTCACCATAGCCATTTTGGAGAGCAGGCTGTGGTCTTGCTATGCTGTATGCTCACTTGGAGCTGTCTAATTCTCAACAAAGGTGTCCAAAATGTATGTTGGAGAAAAAACAACCTCTTCAGAAAATGGTGCTGGGAAAATTGGATATCCATATGTGAAAGAATGAAACTAGATCCTTTATCTCTCACCATGTATGAAATCAACTTAAATAGAGCAAATGTTTAAATGTAAGACCTGAAATTTTGAAAATGCTTTAAGAAGATATAGAGGAAACACTTTAAGACATAGGAACTACCAACAACTTCCTGAGTACAGTAGCTAGAGAAAACCAATGATATTACATCAAATTAGAATCTTCTATATAGCAAAGGAGACAACAGAGCACAGAGAAAGCTTACAGAATGGGAGAAAAGTCTTTACCAGCTACTCATCTGATGGAGGATTAATGTCCAGAATATGTAAAGAACTCAACACCAAACAAAAAGCAAGTAACCCAACCAATGTATGGCAAATGAATTAAACAGATGCTTCTCAAAAGAAGTACAAAGGACCAATAATTATATTTTTAGAAGTTCAACATCTTTAGATGTCAGAGAAATGCAAATGAAAACTACACTGAGATTTCATCTCACTCCAGTCAGGACAACTATCATCAAAATACAAAAAAACAATAAATGTTGATGAGGATACAGGGGGAAAAGGAACCCTTCTATACTGTTGGTAGGGATGTAAATTAACACAACCACTGTGGATATCAGTATGGAGTTTCCTTTAAGAAGTAAAAATGCCGTAGAACTACCATACCACCCAGGTATTCCTTTTCCTGGTATATAAAGAATCAGAGTCAGCATACTATAAGGATTCCTGCATATCCATGTTTACAATGGTAGTCATGAGGCAAGGTATAGAAGCTGGATGTTCATCAATGAATGAATGAAGATGTTATATATATATATATATATATATATATATATATATATATATATATATTTCACCCAGTGGAGTAATAGTCAAATGTAAAGAACAAAAATATATAATTTTCAGGAAAATGGATGGAACTGGAGATTATCAAATTAAGTGAAATAAGTCAGACTCAGAAAGATGATTATCATGTGTTTTCTCTCATAGGCAGAATCTAGGAGTAAGAAGATGATATGAAAGCAGAAGTAAAATTATTACAGAAGAAGAAGGGGATTGGGGGAAGAGAAGGTGATAGAGGATGATGTGATGGATAAGATCCAAGTGTGCTATATATGCATACATGAATATGCCACAATGAAACCCATTGTTCTGTATAACTAATATGCACTAATTTAAAAAAGAAAAGAAAAGAAAACCAAAAGATCTGCCTTTCTGGTTAATAAGCTTTGTTCCTTTCTAAGTAATCTTTGCTTATCTCTTGGACCCTCCCAGAAACATTAGAATTTTACATTTCCTAGTTTGTTGCAATCAATCTCCTGCATGCCTTCTAAATGATCTATCAAATGCCCATACAAGTGAGAAACCTGTTTATAGTGATATGACTGAGAGCCCAGTTCAGAGCTTTACATGTAATCATAGTTGTTTCCCAAGTTTGAGATACAATGAGTGTCCCAGAATATAGCTCCTGTGTAAATTTTACTTGGAACTTTGCCAAGATTCGAAGGACCATTTATTAAAAAAAAGTCACTGACAACAAAGCTGCCCAAGATACATGAATAACCCTATCACATGCTTGGGTTGGTCTACATTCCCCCAGATTCTGTTTTTTATAGACATTCATATGCCATTGACTCTTACCTCAAACCCTTATAGTTATAAAAGAAAAGTTTCAACAATCTTCAATTGGTTTATGTCTCACTCCTTTTAAATCCAAATTCATACACTATAGCTTTGTGCACATATATGTCACTGAAAATATATCTTCTAATGTGATCATTTCATGTCTAGGCATTGGCATACCTATTATTTATAATAAATGTATTCATTTTGTCTCTTCTCTGACATGTAGGGCATTATATTAATCTGGAGGAGATAATTATGTGCATAAAGATGTGTCACTTAACTGTAGGATGCTAGAGGCAATTTGATGAAATATTTGCGATAAGAAGAAGCCACCATGTTAGATGTGGTGACCCACACCTATAATCCCAGCAACTCAGGAGGCTGAGGAAGAAGAAATTGCAAGTCCGAGACCACCCTGGGCAATTTAGCAAGACCTCATCTTGAAATAAAAAAATAAATTAATAAAAAGAGCTGAGGATGCAGCTCAGCAGTAGAGCACTTGTGCAGCATGTGTGAGATCCTGAGTTCTAGCACCAGCATCACAAAAGAAGAAGAGGAAAAAGAAGAATATGAAGAAGGAGAGAAGGAGGAAGGAGGGGAAGGGGAAGGGAAGGGAGAGGGAGAGGGGGAAGAGGAAGAAGAAGAAAAAGGAGAAGGGGAAGGGGAAGAAGCGAGAGGGAGAGAGGAGGAGCCACTGGGTCTGATGGTGAGATTGAGGCATTTCCTTCACCAGCAGGATTGTCTGTATCATGTGGGGTCCCTGTCTCAAACAGCAACTCTACTTCAGGGACACTGGACACCCCTGCCTTCTAAGCCTGCTGGTGAAGTCAAATGAGCCGGAGCTGGTCCTGGTTCTTCACTGCATTTGGTTTTCCAGACAGAAAGGTCTGTGTTGAAGCCCAACTCTGCCCCAAAATAGCCACATAGCTTCAGGAACTGTGTCCACCCTCTAAGAGCACAGAGCACACATTCACCGAGTCCCAGAAACCAAGCATGGCATACTGATAAAGATAACTCAATAGGAATTGCTAATGTTTATTGAGTGTTTGCTATTCCAAAGGTCCCAGAAGGAGAATCTCCTCTTGCTCTTACAACCCTGCCATAAGCATGGAGACCACTAATAGCCCCACTTTATAGACAAGGAAAGTAGAGGCACAGAAGCTAAATAAATGGCCCTGGCCACACAATTGGCCAATAGCAAGGATAAGAGTTGAACCCAGGCAGTCTACAATTTCCCATCAAATAATAACTGTTGGGGAAAATTGCCCAGAATAAGGAAAACACTCAAAAAATGATGTTCTTGACACCTGTTATGTGCCCATTGGCTGTGTAATTCTGAATGCCTACATTTACTGTTGCTGTCTCCCTCGTCTCCCAAGAACCTATCGTATGCCTTTGGTTTAACCCTATTTCATGTGTGCTACAGTGGCCTATTTTAAACAAGTTAATTTCTAATACCCAAGCTGCCTCAATTTGGCAGGGCTCATCAATAGAACACTAATAAAAGTGATGTTAATTTTAATTTACTTGCATATGCTATAGGAAAGTCTGCATTTGCCCTGGAATTCATGCCGATACTTACCTAAATATCTAATCCCATAGGCAACAAAAGGCACATTATGTCAAAAATATTCCCAAACCCCAGGCCACTTATGCTTGGAAATGCTTGACACATGAGCATAGCGACTCTCTTTGAGCACCGGTTGTAACAGGATTTGGCCTGTGGGTCTCTAGATCCGTAAGAACACTGTCTAATGTAGACCACCAAGGGCAAGTATGGTAAATATAGAGACTTTCAGCACAAAATAGACTCCACTTCCCAGCAGGTGTGGCTGCTGAAATTTTCCATTTTTGAAAACAGTTACGGACTGGGAGAATTGTAGGGAGCTTTGGAAAGGGGATTTCATGTCAGGGATCTGAAGATGGGCAGCTGTTAGAAAACAGTAGGGCTCTGGAATTTAGGGGTGAGTTTCAGGCTGAGCTGCTGCTATTGCCCAGTAGGCAGGATTCCCCGGCCCCAGACTTTTGCTTTCTCATGCATCAAAGGAGGGGATTGGACTAAGACAATCCTGAAAGCTTCCTGGATCTGAACTTCAAGGTGCCACTGGAGCCCAGGAGTTTAACCCTCCCTACGACTTTTGATCAGTCAATGCTAAGTCATACTGCGAACATGTCAGAACTTGCTTCCTTTCTAGCTGTGAGACTCAGGCCCAGCACACCTCAGTTTTCTCCATAGTACAATTAGGAATAATAATGCCATCTTGTAGTTGTTATAGAGATAAAATGTAAAGGCCTAAAATAAAATAGATGCTCAACAAGTGTTCATTTCTTCCTATTACACGTTCTCCCACCTTTTCTTTTTTCACATTTCCCCTCTGCAGTCAGATTACCATCACCCATACCCCAGCTCAGCCCAACCTTCCTTGCCCTGCCAGTACCAACTTTCTAGATGCTCAGCTCTTCCACCCAAACCAGCAGCCACTCCTAGACCAACTAACCCAATGGGAACCACCTGATAAATCATCTCATTTGCTTTGGTTCTTCCCCAGGACCATTTGTATTAAGAATTCTGATTCTATTTCAATGCCCAACATACACAGGAATCAGTAACTTATGTATGCAACATTTGATGAAAAATTCCATTCCTTGACGATGCTTAAAAAGGAAGTATTTGGAATGTTTTCTCTTTTTGAGATACAATCAGCTCTCTACACACACAAGTTCTCATCTATAGGTTTAACTAGCTGTGGATGGAAAATATCCAGAAAAAATTATATCTGTGCTGAACACGATCAGACTTTTTTTGTCATTAGTCCCTAAAAATATGTAACAACTCTTTGCATAGCATTTACATTGTATTAAGGATTACCTGTAATCTAGAGATGATTGAAAGTATATAGGAGTCTTTGCATAGGTTTGATGTAAATACTACCCTGTTTTATAAAAAGGAATTACACATCCAAGCGTATTCACAGCAGTCCTGCAACCAATCTTCTGACGATCCTAATGGATGACTGTATATTGTGTGTATAAGTAGTGAGTTCCTCAATGATTTATTTGGTTGTATGCTCT
>RJWT010036429.1:0-13270 GCA_004365215.1 Cuniculus paca | reverse complement strand
GCAGAATATGCAACTGGTTTTATGGAAAAAAAAAAGCGATGTGAAGTATGGTGCTTATTTTTTTTCCTTTGTAAAAAAAAATTGGAAAAGCATGTTTATAACTCTTTTTTTTGGCATATTTTTCCGATAACATTTTTGTATAGGTGGGATTTTACGGCAGTGTTTACAAGTTTGTGGTCTTGCAATACTGGTGCAAACCACTGAGCAAACGTAATTCATTTTATATTTTTTATTCCCTTTTTGGAAGCCGGTGCGAAAAAATTCGTTTTTTCCCTCCTGTTTTTGATTCTCATTGATAACATGAAACTTTTCTTGCAGCAGGTGATTGGGATCATTTTTAAGCAAAATACTTTTTTCCCCCTCCTTTAAATTAACTATGACTTTTGCACATTTGACTTTTTCAAAAAACAGAAAAAAAACCGAGATAATTTTATGATAGATATCCTGATATCTATATCTATATTATTCCTTCTTCCTTCTCCTCCCCTCCCCGTAAATCAATTTTCAAATGATGGCAGTGGAAGGTTTTTCTGGAAAAAAAAAAAATGAAGTGCGGTTTGGTTTCCTTGTCAACGGAGGATGAAGTGAACAGCTGAGCAGCTCGCAGAGAGCAGGTACTTGGTCCCCTCGGAGGCGTTTCCCGGGTGTGCGATGGCAACACTGGTCCTGGCAAAGTGTGCGCGCTTGTGTGTGTGTTTGTGTCTGTGTGTGTGTCTGTGCGCGCGCTTCTCGGGCAGTGTGGACCGGGAACCAGGGAAAATCCAGTCCCTTTCCCTGCCTTTCGATCGTTTTTTTTTTTTGTATGTGCGCAAAGTACAGTTCTCCCTGGCTGCGCCCAGGTCGTCTCTGCGGCGGGCGGGCGGCATCTGCGCCGCGAGCGGTGGTGGCCCGAGCGGTGGCCGCGGGCCCAGTAAGTTCTCCAAGGGCCACTTGCAGAACAGGAGGGGCAAGGGCCGAGTGTGGGGCGCTGGCCGTCGGGCCGTCCAAGGCGGCTCCTCAGAGCACCGGGGAGATGAGTCGGAGAAGCGGCGGGGACAGCGTCTTCCGGAGGGGCTGGCTCCCGGCCTCGCGGGAGGGAGCTGAGACATTTGCAGTCTTGGGGATGGCACCAGTCCCCGCACGCTCAACTCCCACTCTTCCTATTTGCAATGAGTGAACAACGCAGTAGGTCCTTCAGAAAGGCTTTGCCTTCTTAGTGGTGCTGCTTTTGGATCTCTTTTCCTTCTCTGTTGTGTTGCATTGATTTTAGGTGCTTGGTGGCGTCTTCCAGGGAATGGGGAAACACTTAAATGATGGCCATTTGGTTTTCAGGTTGAGGATGAAACTCTTAAGTTTGCATTAAGGAGACTACACCTCGAATGTACAAAACCGCCCTTTAAGTGTTAAAGGGACAGTGTTTCTCTTTTTTATAACCACCTGATACTAGTCCTAAAGCTCCCCCCAACGCCACCCCAAGCTGGGGACAGGATGAGTGGGGGCGAGCGGTTCGCTAATGGTTTGTTGTGTTGGTATCATTGAATTATTCAGTGTTGCATGTATTCTGTGGTATTTTGTGACTGTCCTGTTCCATGTCTTCAGTATATAATCTCACATTACTTTTCAAAGCTGTGTCGGTTCGCTATAAAAAGCCTTTTCTATATTCAATTCAGTGACAGAATCTGCTGGAAAATTTACTGTACAAATAAATTTAGTAAAGTCGTACTTTAAATCTTAAAATCTAGTGAATGTTATTCAAGTGATTTGATTTTGAAAGCTTTATTTTCTTTCCTTTTCTCCCATAAATGAAAAGTTTACCCTTAAATTTATCATGCATGTATATTTTGGATTCTGATAAAAATAAACAGAAAACAATTGAAATAACTTTTTCCCTCTCAGATTAAGTTTTCTTCTAGGGTATCTACAGAAAGAAAAACTTAACTCCAACCCACAGAAGCACCCCTGACAAAGGGGTCAACAACATTCACTATGGTTATTTTTTAGGCTGCACCAAACCTCTCATTGTATATGCACCTTCAGTGTGTAGAATGAAAGTTTTATGTCGTTTTTTTTCTCTTGTGGTGAAAGAATAAGGAGTACAAAGGGTCATTTATCTGAAGATTAGGATGTAGTGTAACATCTAGAAGCCTTTATATATGTTTTCATTCACAATGCTCCCATGAATCTCAAAAGTCGTTGGAAGTTGCATTATATGTGAGTTATTTTTGTACACAGGTCAGCTTTTTTCTCTGTAAGGGAAGTCCTCTTGGCATTTATATAAGAGAGAGGAATTATGTTATTGTCCGTGAACACCAGACTTGATACCTTGAAGTGCATAGTTGTAAGATTTGTAGACAATACTATGCCACTAAGCCTTAGACATGAATTTTCTTATTTTTGTGTAATGAGCTCATTGCTCACATGTAGACTTTCATATGCTTCGAAAAGCTAACATAAAGATTTAAAATACACTTGCAACATTCTGTGTTTAAAAAGCCGTTTAAATCATAATGTGTAGGTAGAAATGCTCATTTAAACTGAAATATAGTATGTGTAGAATATTTTTTCCAATGGTTATATGCATTGTATGTCTTTTAGTTCTTTTAAAAGAGAGAGAAGGCAAGCAAGCAAGAAATAACTTGAGTGTTCAAACTTGAATTTTCACTAAGAGAACAATTGTTACCCTAAGTTCAGTTTGTGTTTTAAAACTGGGTAAATGAAGTACTCTGTGATATTTCAAAGTGAATTTGAAACCATAACAAGACCAAAAAGATACTCATAAGATTTTAATGTGGGAGGCAGGGATAGTTGCACTTGTAATCTATAAGTAAAGATCATCTAGAACCTTGTCATTTTTTATTTTCAATTATTTAATATTCATTTATTCTATTAAATATTTATAATAAATTTCTATTTGTGGTTTTCAAATGTGCATAGTTTCCTCCTGTATGAATCGAACTGGGTATACTACAACACTTTGTACTGACCTCTTGCTTTGTGAGATTTTTGGTTAAAGATTGTAGAATGGTAGTATCCTAGATTTAGCACCGCCTACTGGTTTTTCTTGGAAAAATCTATTGTTCTTTTTTCATTGACCAAGCAACCTTCCTGGGTTTTATTAAACTTAATCATACAAATTTTTCCCACTGTTAGCTGAAAAAAAATTTTTCCAGGAGAAAGTGTTTCCTAAGTGAAGGCAGGAGCTGAGGGAAAGAAAACATATACATTAAGTTGGGTGTTGATCCTTTACCTCACATATTTTAATGAATAATAATGAAATCATTACAAGTTTAGAACAATCTGTTAATGTTTCCTATAATGTGGACTGGGCACTTAGCTCAGTGGTAGAGTGCTTGCCTAATATATGGGAGGGCCTGAGTTCAATTCCTGGCACTACGGAAAAAAATTCCTGCAGTTCTTCTGTGGGAAGGAAATGTGGATATTGTTAAGAATCCTGTATTCCTTAATTACTTTTAAGTTTCTGCCCAGTCTTAAACATTTAGAGAAAGAAATTGTGGTTGGAATTGACTTGAGCATGTGGTTTGTCTAAGAATATTTAAATGAATATGCTTTTACCTTCAAATGTAAATAATTATTTCTTAAAAGTTATTTTTACATATAAGCAATCAAATTGCATACTTTTTTTTCCTTAGTATTTATCAGGTAGCCACATCATGATGGTGTTACACAGAAGGGGGGAAAGTTCCACATGTTCTTTATACATATACTCTTGCATATTTATAATTAGAAAGAATGTTACTTTGCTTTAAAGTGAGATCTAATTTATTTTCTGTAACTTGCAAATAGCTAGTAGTTAAAAGCATGTTAAAATACAGTATAAATTATTTTAAGCAAATTAGTAATATAAACATTAAGAATAGAAAAATAATGAAATAGAAAATAATTAGACATTAGAAAAACTTTAATGCTTTCTTAGTTAAAAAAAAAACTTGTGCTATTTGGATAGCTATTTCCTAAATAAAATAGTTACACTTTTAATAAGCCATTAAGTATATGTAAGCACCAGTGAAAGTATACGATTGTCACATTTGAAAGCCTTCCACCTGAATAAAACTATAGCCATGTTTACTGCTTATGGATATTGTAAGTGAGTAATTATATAGTACATCAAGTCAAATCACACTCTACATTTCAAGTCTTCTAAAAGTTCCATTTTGGAAGTTGAAGAGAAGTAGATGTTTAGAATTATATATATAATAAAGAGGAATTAGAGGGAAATATTTTAGTTACAATTTATTCTCTTTGCTGACTTTTTGAAACTTAAAAAATACAGATTAGCTCTAGCTTTAAACAATAGTTATTTCTTCATCTCTTTTGTCATACTATTATTCAAGAAACTATATTGTACTGTGTAAAACTGAAGTAATGATGAATTTTTTCCTCCCAAGTTTTCATGAAGCTCTGGAAAATAAATAAAAATTTATTTTTTAAAAAGAATCTCATGGATCCACAGTTTTTATCATTTTCTTCTTATTATTATATGTTACATGCAGTGTCTTGCACAAATCTCTTTAAAATTTTCATAATTTACTTTTTGATTCATTAAATAAATTTATTTTTAGTAATTGACAGTGACAAATAAATTTTTACAGTAGTTACAGTACTTCATTGGGCCAGATTTTGAGAACAATGATTATTAAGTAAGTAAAAGGTAATTTCTGAATATAACAGCAGTTTCACAGTGTAGCGTTACATAATATTTGCCATCACTCTTTGATGTATTATTAAATTTTGACTTTCTGAATACATAGATATACCCCAGTTGTTATCAGTGTTTAGCAGTTTTTCTTATTTAATAGCTTTTAGATTTACAGCAACGTATTGGTGATTTTTTTGTCTATGTTTTGTTAGATTTATGTTAAATATTGTGAAAAGTTGTGTTTTTATAATTCCTCCACACTTTAAAAAAATTTGTTTTGCCGCATCTTGCTATTTTTTTGAGAGTGAATCCTGGAAAATAGTGAAGTAGGTTTATGTTTTACTGTCTATTCCTAACCACAGAGATGGCAATGGGAGAACTTTTATTTACTGTTTGGGATAAATGTCCTCTGAACTGTCCCTATAGACTTCTCAGCTTGGGTCAAGAATGTGAGAGTTATTTGCTGGCAATATATAAATTTTCAGTGAAGAGGAGAATTATAGAGAGCATCATTATTTTATATATTGGAGAAAACTGATTTGGAAAGATGTGTAACACTCAAAGATTCCACAGGTGGCGAAGGGAGAAGTGAAGGGCGGGAAGTCTAAAGTGAAACCTCCTGGACTCTCCTGTAGGTGGGGATGATTGGTTTGTAGAAGAGTTTTTTTTTTCATGTAAGACAGCTGCTATATATTTATTCTTGAGACATTATTCATGGTGACTATAGTTTTGCAAGTTTTCATTAGTGAGTGCCTTTCACCAGTAAGTACTTTTGATAGAAATAACAGAAAATGGTATCGATTATATTAGCTCTTTCTGGTTATGAAGGAACCTTTAGGTGACCATAAAATCACACTCTGGAACTATTGAATTTTTCGAGGACAACCCAAGGCATGGAAATTTGTAAGTTACCACTGTTGTTCTTGTGGTGACAGAATAGATGGTTCTGTCTGCAGTGCAGGCTTTATGGGAGCCCAGGGAAAAGCATTCAGTCTTAAGTAAATACAGAGTGTGATATGTACTCTTGAAGTTTTTGCAGTGTACTGTGGAAAATTAGTCTTTTGCACAAAAAAGCCAAACATCCAGCCCTTTCATAACATAGCAAGCCTATAAATACAAGTGTCTCTTCTGTCTACCAACATCACACCATAACATCATCTCTATCTCAGAATTTCACTTTTACACATACTTGGATGTGACATTTTCAAGTTCATTTCATCTGTTAATAATATAAAACACATAAAACTGTAAGATGCTATTTTAGGATGCAATGTTTAATTGCCTTTTCAGATGTGTGAGAAGTCTTTCTTTATTAGTTTTCTTAGGACTAAAATAAGTATTTTCAAGAATGTGAAACATCACTCACAGTGGAGGCAGTTTGAATGAAGAAGAAGAAAGTGATTTCAGAGACTTTAGATGGTAAACCTATAATTTGTGAAAGAAGTGGGTTTGGAGACCAAAGTGGAGGAAGAAATAATAGCTGCCTTCAATTGTTTTGGACTTGGGATATATTAAAAACTAGTGGTATAAAACAAAGCTAGAGATAATATCTAGAGGAAAGTCTGATATGATTTGGGTATAAGAATGGTTCAGTTTTGTATGTAACAATGATTTGAAATTCCAACATTAAGTTCTGGATGAAATGACCAATGTGGTATTGAAATTTTTGTCTAAATCTGGGAAACACATTCAAGACTTAAGGAGATATAAAATCATGCATGTAAAAAATCTTAAGTTAGTTGATGGGATCAAGTTATGAAATGCTTGTTCTTTCCTACATGAGTATAAAAAGGACTAGTCAAAGCAGAAAAATAGAAAGTCAGGTAGCCATAGAAACTCAGAAAAGTGTACCTGTGTGTGTGTGTGTGTGTGTGTGTGTGTGCATGCACATGTAAAGAAAAGAAATACTGTTCATCAGAAGAAATTCCTAGGCTCAGAGGAAAATGAAGCCTGAAGAAAGGATCCTTGAGAACAATCTGTGGTTAAAATCAATTAGTTTTAAGAAAAAACTAAATGAATGAGACATACTAGCCTTAGGCCTGTGAACAAGTGATCCACCATTCCAGATAAGATGTGGCAGCATCTTAAATAAGTTTATTGAAGTCTGTTCCCAAACTTCATGTGTCTTGTGTGTGTGTGTGTGTGTGTGTGTGTGTGTGTGTTTGTGCATGGAACATGTTCTCAATTGGAACTCACTAAAATATTTCTGAACTAGATAAATTGATTTTTAAATTACATATAGAAAAAAAACAAACATAAGTGGGGATATTTAGCGAAAAGTAAAGAGAGGGCAAATTTATCAGATATTTAAATACACTATAAAAATTTCAAAAACAAACACATTTATTTGTTGTGTCTACTGAAAAGACTTCAGAGCAATGTCTCTCCAGTAGCCTAAGTGTGTCTAGTGCACAAATATGAGTGTATCATTCCCCAACCAAGGTAGCTGGAGCTTTTTAGAGAATTGACTGATGCTAGATCTGAGCAGAAAAATTAAGCTGGGATCTTATCTTTGTGCTAGAAAGTAAGGAAATGCTTAAAGATAAATAAGGTTATGTCAGTGTAAACAGGAGCTAGCTTGAGGTACCTTCCAGTTGCCAAATTTTAATCAATTTGAGCACCAAGAGTGACTGAGATGGATTGTAAAACATTGAATAAAGTAAAATCCATAGGTTTGTAGTGATAATCTAAATAGGAGATGTCTAACTGCAGGGAAAAAGGGACTCATCTACGTTGTTGGTGGGATTGTAGATTAGTATGACCACTATGGAAATCAGTATAGAGTTCACTCAAAAAACTAAAACTAGATATTCCATTTGACCCAGCTATTACCCTTCTAGATATCTTCATAGAAGAGTTAAAGACATCATATTACAGTGATATGTGCATATTTATGTTTATAGCAGCACAATTCATAATATCTAAATCTTGGAAACAACCTACATGTCCATCAACAGATGCATGGAAAAAGAAATTTTATTATTTACACACAGTACAGTACCACTCTGTTATAAATAAGGATAAACTTTAAAGTTGTTTTTAGGGAAGTGGTTGCCCCTGAAGACCGTATGTTAAATGAAGTAAATCAGATACACAGGCTTAAATATTATATGGTTTCTCTTATATGAGAAACCCTAAATACAGATAAAGAAGAAAATAAAATAGATAGTAGAGATAGATCTTTTTCAGATATGAAGGGGATCAAGAGATGGAGAGCAGTGAAAGGGGAGAGAAAAGAGATACGCAGATGGGAGGAAGGGAAGGGAAGAGGGTGTAAGAACAGATGTATTATACACATATGCCAACTCCCACAGATACTAATCAAACACTTTGAAAAGGTGCATAAGATCTTAACAGTTAATAAATCAAAAGCATTAGATGTTAGCCTTTTAGGAGGAGCTATTAAATGGGGGACAGTTTTTCACAAAATATGAGTTAAATGAAACAAATGCTAGAATTAGCAAATTACCACTTGCAGATCTTGATGAAATAAATGATTCAAAAAGGGATCAGTGAGTGATAAAATCATCAATTAAAAGAATTTTGGAGAATAACACATTCTTATGTTGCTCAAATATTACTTATTGTGTTTGGCAGTCATGTTAAATAACTAACTGATCGAACTCAGCATCAGTAACAAACAACCTGGTACCAAGGGTCTCCTCCTGGTGTGATGCTGTGTGAAGTCCACAGTCGATTTGTGATTTATTGTGGCTAGAATATTAATTTGAGTGGGATAAAACCTTGTGAGACTTAACTTTCAGTTTATAGAAAACACAGGGAAAGAACAAGTTAACTTAAACCATAGGAAACAATGTAATAAAGCCACAGAGTGAAGTATTCAGGATTGTAGATACCAGACATGTGGCTTTCTTGGAAAATCATTTTTGGGGGGCTTTTATAGATAAAAAGAAATTAAAGGCAAGTAAATACAATGCTTAAAGCTTTATTTCATATTAAAAGAAGGACACAAAGGCAAGATTTCAGTAGAATTGGGAAAATTTGTATATATGCTACAAAATTAATGATAGTGGGAGATCCATATGGAATTATTTTAGTCATCAGTGCCATGATGTCTGCAATCAGAGAAAGAGGGAGGAAGAGGAGGAGGAAGAGGAGGAGGAGAAGGAAGCGGAGGAGTGGGGGAGAGAAAGAAAAAGAAGAAGAGGAGGAAAGAAGGATGGGGCAGGGGATAAATACAAATTAATGAATGTAAAGTAAGTCATCCTATGTTAGCCACGTTTAAATTCAGGAAGTGCTTATACTGGTTTTGTTGCATTTTTCTTTCAAATATTTTGTAAGTGCAGATTTTCAGTAAAGAATGTGATAAATAAGACTGATGAGGACTCTGCAAGTCTTATATAACTTTAGTCTTAGATTTAAGTCTAAGTGAGATTCTAGGTTGAAATTAACTGCTATAGGGATAGAAACTTGTAGGCTGTAGCAGGATATGAGGTCTCTAAAAGATTCTAGAAATAAAAGGAATTTTGTTTTTGTGTTTTTGAAAAGAATACTACCAAACAAAATAAAACAGTAGAGTCAATCACTACAAAACAATGAACATGGTACATGACTTCTAAATAGGGCAAAAAGCAATCAATAATGGCTACCATAATGCCTGTTGTTATCTGCAATACATATTTATCAGGCATAAATAAAATCAAACAAAATAGAACAAAAGAAAACCAGTAACAAAACAAAATAAAACAAAACAAAAAAAAGCAGGACAATGTAAGCAATACAGAGCTTCAAGATACTAGTAAAACAGCAGTGGCTACCATACTGCTTCTTGTTATCTTCAGAATAGTTGCCTACACCTTCAGACATTGCAATCAAACAACACCGAATAGAGTAAAATCAATCAAAACAAAGCAATGAAAGCAAAACAGGGTTTCTAAACAAGATAATTGGACATTCTCAATGGCTGCAATTATATATTTTGTTATTTTTAAAATAGCTGTCCATGCCATCAAGTATAATAAAATCAGACAAAACAGAATAAAACAAAACTAATCAGAAAAATGAAGATAATATGAGTTTCCAATCATGATAATAGATTAATAGTGGTCATTTCCTTCCCTTTTTAGATAATTCCTCCTCTTTGACTTTCCCAATATGTATTATGCATTTTCGATCCCACTAACTCCTTCAGTTTGTTATACTAGGGAGACAACACAAAATTCACCCATGTGACTCTGAACCATTTCATCCATGAGCATGATTGCCAGTTGCCTCTATCCACCTACAAGAGCCTTGAGGTTATTTTCCTTTATAGCTGAGTAGGTTTCCACCACATAAAATACCATGTCTTTCTTATCCATTCTGCAATCAATGGGTAGACTACCCCTACTTTTTTTCTGGCTCCCTGTCACATAGGGCATTATTTTCTCTCCTTTGACTTTCAGTCTATGAATTTGCTTTCTAGTTAAATGTATTTCTTGCATAGAGCATATTGATGGATCCTGTCTCCTGATCCACTCTGCCTATGTTTCTTTCTATTGGGACATCGAGGCCCTCTTGCACTGCATTGTCTCTGCCATGCTATTTTCCTGCCATTGGCTCCCTATTTTTCCTCTCCATTCAGTCGACTGGCCCCACTTGATGGTCCCCCTCTGCCGTTGTTCCTGAGACCATGGTCTTTTTTATCTCTCTCTAGAATGTCCTTTAGTATTCTTTGTAGGGTTGGTTTGGTGGTCATGAATTCCTTGAGTTGTTCTTTGTCATGGAAGTCTCTTGTTTCTCCATTAATTTTGAAAGAAAGTTTTTCAGGGTACATCATACTGGGTTGGAAGTTGTTTTCTTTCAGAACTTGCATTACTTCATTCCAGCCTCTTCTTGACTTGATGATTTGTGTTGAGAAGTCTGCCATGATTCTGATGGGTTTTCCTTTCTAGGTGATCTGTTTCTTTTCTCTAACAGCTTTTAATATTGTGTTCTTGTGTTGAATTTCTGGGATCTTGAGTCTTGTATGTCTGGGTATAAATTTGTTTCGGTTATGGCTAGCTGGGGTTCTTTATGCCTCACTTATTTATTTGGATGTCACTTTGGTTTTCCATGCTTTGGAAGTTCTCAGAAATTATTTCTGTAAATGGGGTCCTGATGTCATTTGTCTTGACCCCTGCTTTTTCACTCACATTTTTAATTCTTATGTTTCTTTGAATAGTTTTGCAGCTGTCGAATTGTTACTTCCTGAGTCCTTGTTATTTTTAAGAGATCTTTCCTTTCATGATCACAAGCTGCAAACTTGTCTTCAAGGTTTGAAAGTCTGTCTTCAGTTTCTTTCAAGTGGTTTTGCTAGCTTTCAATGGAGTTTTTAATTTCTTGGATATCTCTTTGAATCTGTTTCATGCATTCTAAATCTCTTATATTGTTCATTCATGGCTTCCCTCATTTTCCTGTGCTCCTCTATTTTTTTATCTGTCTCTTCTTTAGAGATGCTTAGTAATTCTTTTATGATATTTTTCATTAGAAATATAAGAAATTTGACAAAGTTAATATTTGTCATCATTTTAGTCATTATAATTGCATCATATTCTCTAACAACACTTAGCCTGTATCTAAGTGAGTCAGACAAGCATCTGAGGTTGACTTGGTTAGGAAACCAGCGTAGAATGCACAGCATGCAAAGAAGTGGGCTTTCTTCAGGTAGTGACTATTTTGTCAAAAGTCTCAAATGAGTCTGAACTGGGAAAGGGCAACTCTTGAGAGTTCTTAATGGTAAGATTTGAGAGCTTGATGGTCATGATAAAAACTAACAGCAGGCTCATTATTTTTCACAGAATGAGAACAGTTCAAGGGTAGGTGGTTTTGCTCAGAGGAGAACATTGTATTTTCAGATTTTGAAAGTGGAAAATAAGTGATAAACACATTTTAGAGTATGATACGGCTTGTGGTTAAGGAAGCTACTACAGGTGTTGAGAAGTTGAAATATTCTGATGTGGGACTGAATGTTAAAAGTGTTTTTTAAAAGTTTAATACGAAAGTAATAACTGGAAAAAAACTAAATGTGCTAAAAATATTAGTAACATTTATGAAGGTTTATAATCAACTAACTTCAAAAATATCTTTTTTGTCCATTTGTGACTTCTAGTGTGTTAGTATTTTCTTTGAAACATAAAGAAAGGCATAGCTATGTAATGTATGCATTTATCTTAGAATAGAATTTTCAAATAGTACAGAAATAAATTCTGTAGTGGATAAGGCAATGCAACTTTTATAAGGAATTAATTGATTAGAATCAAGAAAACTAACATAGGGTAATATAATTAAATACTTTCTAAATATAACCTCATTCAAATTGAAAAAAAATCTGTAATTTGCTAATACATTTTGTACTGCAGTTCAAACTTTTTTAAAATTAGAAGTCCATATAGCAGGCACATATGACTGCTGCTGTTTTTATTGCTACTGCTACTGTCTCATTCCATTTATGGATCAACTCTTCTGACAATACTGACAACTGATACTTGGTCATATTTTACCTTATTTTTGTAACACCCTGTTAGTATTCATTATCATTGTAGATAGTAATTATCTAGGATGAAATGAGAATCAGACAAGTGTTTTGTTCAATGTCTCTGTGGTGTTAATTGACTGAATAAAGAGCTGAACCCAGGACTTGCTAGCTTCACAACTTGAATTTAAACTACTATACCTTGAGGAAAAAAATATGGAAGGAAAAACAGATGGAAACAAAGCTTATGTAAATGGAGAGAGGAAGAAGAACTGGAGGGAGAGGAGGGGAATAGTAAAAAAAAAATAGAAGAATTAAGATATGTTGTGTAGAGGTACAAATTCCCTATGATGAATGCGATCAGTATGTGTGACATATATGTGCTAATTAAAAATAAAGTTAGAAATAAATTACCCATAAAAAGTTAGATAAAAATTCATACTTTGATTTGTAAATCAATTGGCTGGTGTTATTTGTCTAATAAAACATATACTCAAATTAATGTGTCTACTATAACTCTTTATATGCAGGATACTGTTTAAAAATGGAAATATAATGCATGTGATAAAAGCAGCTACAGAAATTCATTTTAAATAAAAATGAAAAATAGATGAAACTAATTTTTATAATGTATTTTTATATAACTCGTATCAAAAATGTTTCAACATATAAGAGTATAAAGCTGCTTTAAAATATTCTGCATTTTTGAGGTCTTTGAAACATAGCTTGTATTTTATACTTTTAGCACAGAAGTAGCTGTATTTCTATTGTTCATGTGCTGTTGGCTGCCAGATATTCTGGTTCAGATCTGAGAGTTCAGAAGTCTTAGGACTGTGTCATGTTTTAAAACTCTTTGTGACAGTGCTTGCTTTGGTAGCACATATATTAAAACTCTTTGTGACAACTTATTTCTTATCAAGCTTAGCCAAGGTAGATTTTTAAAATACTGTCTGATTGTTTCAATTTTAGCCTTCACTTTCTATTAAGAATATAAATTGAAATCTATTCAAGTTCATTTTTGGCTAAATAAGAATTCCAAAATATGGTCAGTTGACTGAGACATATTGAATTTATCTTGATAGTTATTGTTCCATAGAAAAGGAAGATAGTCGCTTTTACTAAATTTGCTTTTTCAGAACACTCAGTTGTAGTGTGACCCAATAGGTAAAGAAATAAGGGAA
>RJWT010036428.1:0-13262 GCA_004365215.1 Cuniculus paca | reverse complement strand
CAACCCCTCCTCCCCTCTCCACTTACAAAAGCTTTGTTTCCATGTTTTCCTTCTTTTCTCACTTGTTTTTATGTTACCCTTCTTTACTTTCCCCTTCTCCCTCCCCTGTTCCTTTCCTCATTTGAACGTTTTCTTCCTATTTCACAATACCTAAGATACATTTCGGTCTTTATTTACACTTTCAATTTCTCACACCAGAAAAACAATGTGGCATTTACATAGGTATGTTTGATTTATTTTACTTAACAGTTTGGTCTCAAGGTGAATCCATTTACCTAAAAATGTCTTAGGCTTATCCTTCTTTATGGCAGAGTAGTACTTCATTGTATAAAAAAGCCATGTCTTCTTTATCCATTTTTTGGTTAATAGGCATTTGGGCTGTTTCTAAGATTTAGCTATTACAAACAGTGCTGCTATAAACATTGGAGTGTATATAATTTCTGTGGTATGATGTTTTTAATTCTTTGGGGAACATGCCCAGAAGAGGAACAGCAGGGTCAAATGGGATCACTAGTCCTAGTTTTTTGAGTAATCTCCACACGGCTTTCCACATTGGTTGTACCAGTCTACACTCCCACTAAGAGAGAACAGGGGTTCCTTTTTCCCCATAGCCGCACCAGTATTTGTTATTGGTTGATTCCTTGATAACAGCCATTCTTTCTGGGGTGAAATGGAATCTCAGTGTTGTTTTAATTTGCATCTTTCGAATGACCAGTGATGTTGGACATCTTTTCATATAGTTATTTACTGTTTTTACTTCTTTATCTGAGAAGTGTGTATTCGTCTTAGATGTTCATTTTTGGACTAGGTCTTTAAATTTCAGGATCTGATTTTTTGAGTTCTTTATTATATTCTCAATAGTAACCCTTTGTCTGAGGAATAGCTGGCAAACATTTTTTACCCACATGGTGGGTTGTCTCTTCACTCTTGTTGGTGGTTTGCCTTACTGTGCAAAAGCTCTTTAAGGAAATGAGATCCAGTTGTTGATTCTTTGTGATACCTCCTGTGCAATCAGGGTTTTGTTCATGAAGTGTTTGTCCTATAATCAGCAAAAATTACAGTACTATATGAGCAAGGTGTACTGTAGCAAAAAAAAAGGCAGATTCTTCAAACAAAATGTACAGAACTGAAAAAAAAAAACCCCAAAAAACCCACAGGTCATAAGAATGAGCAGCAAGTTGTAACAGTGCACCTCAGTGGTAAGTCTGAACAGTCATTAAATGAGTTAACAGGTGGGCTGTTAAATAAGGAAAAAACTGTACTTGAAAATTGCTAAGGGAGTAGATGTTAAGTGCACTCACCACAAAAAAAAAAAAAAAAGCGTATGAAGTAATGCATATGTTAAGTAGCTCGATGTAGTCATTCCACAATGTATACGTGTTTCAAAATGTAATTTTTATTTGTTAGTTAAAAAATAAAATCTGAGAAAAAAAGCAACAGAAGAAATCACATAGCATAAAACCTGACATATTTTAATATAAAATATTCAACTTTAGGGCTGTAGATGTAGCTCAGTGCTTGCTTAACATGTTGATTCCTAGCAACACTGGGCATGTTAATCTTGATCGTGACCTTGACTGGATTAAGAAACTCCTCTGAACACATCAACAAGCTCTTAGCTGAATAGGCTATTATGAGATGGTACGAAGATGGAAGAAGCCAGTCATGGGGACATGACTGTGGAGACTACATCTGGCCCCTGATCACTGTGTTTGAGTTCTTTCCCAACTCTCAGATTTCCATATGCTTTGAGTTGAGCAACTTTCCTTCCTTCACCATATGAGCAAGCTGATGAGAGACTCAAATATGTAAAAACCATTAGCCACAATAAATGTCTCCTTTAGGTTGCACGTGTTTGTTATTTTGTCCCAGGAATTGAAAAAGTTGACCAATACAACCCCCAAATACATATAATTAAATAAAATTTACATAAAAAGTATTCGGCAACACAGAAGTAAAATAAAATGACAACACAGTGACAAAAATATGAGCAATAAATTTAACTCAAACTGAGGAGCTTAGTCCAAAAAGCACTTGTAAATTGGTAACAGAATCACTAACTCTTGAAGAAAACATGTCACATTTCATACAGGAAAAAGAAAGCTAGTCAAGCTCTCTCAGATTTTTCTAGCAGGAATTTCTATCAATATTCTCAAAATATGCAAATGAAAGCAATGTAAATGACAGATAATGCTAGCCAAAGAAATAAAACTGTTATACTTCACTAATGGTATTATAAAACTAAAACACAATAGGGGCTGGGGATATAGCTCAGCAGCACAGCATCTACCTGGGAAGAGTGAGGTCTTGAGTTCAACTCCCAGTACCAAAAAAAAAAAAAAAAAAAGAATTCCTGCTCTAAAACTAAAACACAGTATAGAAAGTAATGTGAAAGGAGTCCTAGAAGTACTCAAACTCTTTGAGAAAATATTTCCAATTTTGGGAGCTAGAAAAAATGTTTAAAACATGAAAAAGCTATGATCATTTAGATATTTCAAAAACACTCTTTAGAAAAGTGAGGACCATCTCCAACAATAAAGAACCAGTTAGAGAACTTTCCTAAATGAGATACAGTAGTATCTCCAACAATAAAGAACGAGTTAGATAACTTTCCTAAATGATATAGTAGTATCTATTCAACACGATGATCATACATCCCATATTGCCTGCCACCCAAAAACACACAGAGCAATATATACACAAACCATTAAAATGTGTGTACCCTTTAATTTTCATTTGAAGACTCTAGCATAAAGTTATTATATAAGATACAAAGATCTATAAGCAGTCATGTCCATCACAGATATATAGAGAAACTACTAAATGAAAGTAAAGAGCACTAAATAGCTAACAATGGAAAAATAATTGATTTTATTTCATTATATTAATATACTAAAGTATAATTAACTTGTATTAAAATATTTTACAATTTGTACAATATTTAGGCAAAAAATTTTTGCATCTTTGTTTTGTGTATCTATACTGGGTTTTGTTTGTTTTGAGACATGTTCTCACTATGTAGTTCAGGCTGCCTTGAACTTACTATGTAGACTAGGCTGGCCTTGAACCCACAGTGATCCTCCTGCCGCAGTCGCCCAAGTGCTGGATTACTGCCCTGCGCTATCATGCCTGGCTTCGAAGAACTGTTTTTGAAAAATTTACATAAAAATACTAGAAAATTAGTCATAGCATACTACTACATGAAAATGTAGGATACAAACTTGATCATACTGTTGATTTAACTTCTGTGAAATATGTACTAAAATATAGATACACAAAACAAAGATGTGAAGAAACTACTAGAAGAAATGGTATATTCTCATTTCTGTTGATGGCAGCCAGAAGATATCAGAAGACCCACTCTCCAGACAAAACATAAACCTGGATAAAATGACATTAAAACAACCATTTCTGAGGCTCATAAATAACCAAATAGAGACAAAAACTCAAGAAATGGTTATTTCATCAAGTAAGAATGGCAAATGTTGAATTCTTCCTTGAGGATACTTCTTCACTCAGACTGAACAGCAAAAATTCTATAGATTTACCACCAGTGGTAATGGTCTTGAATTAAAGTCAGTGGCAGAACAAGTAGGCATTTAATGGAGATATTGGGGAGACAAGAGAGCCAGAGAAGACTGAAATTATAAACTCCACATACCCAAGACTGTGTACTCAATTATATGCATATAGAAGATTCAAAGAGAACATGTGAAAACTGAAAGCCTGAAGGTTTGTGTGTTGCCTGAAATTTGAATGCGTTCCTCATCCACGAACACCCTACCTCAGTGGAAAGTCTTACTGCCCTAAGGCATTTGGTTATGGCCTCTGCCCACATCATTTACCGACCCCTAAAGTGTACAGTCACTGAGGAAACCCCTAAGGAACCATGATTTTAAAAAACACAGAAGAAAATCCACAAACATAAAAACTACACTGAGACTTCACCAGATAACCCTGAAGAAGCAACAATTTCCACAGTTTCTGTATCTAAAGACAACCAGCTGCCCACTGAAAAGAAAACTAACAAATAAACAAAAACCCTGAAAATCACTCAAGAGGCAACAAATTTCACAGTTTCAGCCTGGAAAAGATAACTACTCATTAAAATGAGAAACAGGGAACATCTCAAGAGTATAAAACAATCTGGTGTCATTATAACATAAATCACAATTTTGAACCAAAAGCACTAGACATTAGGAAAAAAAGGAAGAAAATATGAATCCATACTCAAGAATAAAAAGTGGACATCAATTCCAAATTGGCCCAGATATCTGACTTAGCAAAGACTTCAAATAAAGTAAATATGTTCAAAGAATTAAAGTATGATCAAACTAACTAAACAAACAAGGAATCTCTAGTGCTTTGAAACTAGGAAGAACCAAATGAACACTCTACAGTTAACCAACAAAATAACTAAAATTAAAGCAAACTAAAACTCACTAGATTAGTTGACTAACATATGAAATGTCAGGATAAAAAACTGCATGTCTACTAAAAGAGACTGATAAAAATTATCCAAACAAAAACACAAAAGGACAAGTACTCAACAAAAATGAATAGTTTTAGTGAACTAGAGGATACTATCAATTATCCTAATAGATATCGTCAAAATCATAGTGGGAGAAAGAGAAAGTGACAGGAGGGGCAGAAAACAAACCTGACATGATGACCAAAAATACCAAATTTGGTGAAAAATTTTAACTTAAGAATCATTAAAGCTCAAAGAACTCTAAGAAGTAAAATGCAAAATGAAAGACACTCATAAGGCTGAGTCGAACTCCTTATGGTCAATGGCAAAAAGAAAAAAAGTGGCTAGGGTAAAATACCATGGCACATACAAATCACACAAACATGGTTTAACGATTGACTTTCCATCAGAAATAATGTACACCAGAAAAAAACAAAACTGGCATTGAAGTGCTGAGAGGAAAATATCTGTCCAGCAACAATTCTGTATTAAAAAGTAAAAACAAACTAAAAACATTTACTTATAAACAAACTGAAATAATTTATTCTAGTGGACTAACAAGAAGTACTGAAGCAAGTCCTTTAGGCTAATATAAAATGATACCAAATAGTAATCTAGAACCATGGAAAGGAATGAAGAGCACTGTGAATAGTAAATGTGTGAGTACATATAAAGCACTATGTGGGTATACATTTTTATTTTCTTCTCTTAAATTCTTTAAAAGTCATATTCACTAAAGGCAAAAATGCTAATGCTATATTCTCGTGTTTACAATGTACAAAGATGTAGTATTTGACAGCAATAGTTCAAAAAAAGAAGAGAACAGAGGTAAATTATATATAAAGTCGACGTACTTTATTGGATGTAACTTACTGTTTTAGTCAGGGTTTGCAAGGAAATAGGTTTAACCCAGAACACACAAAGGATTATTTTATAATATTCACCCAAAAGATCAAATGCAGAAGAGTGCAAAAGATCTGCCAATGCACTAGAGACCCAAAGAATTCAGATGAGAGGTTGATTCCCATGGCAATGTCCTGCACAAGTCCAACTGGAGGCCTACTGCCCATGAAAATGTCTCATGCAAGTCTGTATCAAGGATCTGCACTGGGAAGGCCCAAAGGTCAGTGGTAGAAACTAAGTCTGTGCCAGCAGGATGAAGGATCTGTGCCACCAGGCTGAGGGATTTGCGCAGGAGCCCAAAAGCGAAACTCAAAGTAAGGACCAGAGCTCCCCCGAAGAGAACTACAGCCATCCTCAGCAACAGTGAGGACATGAGCTTTTCTGAAGATGAGAACAGCTGAGTTCATAACAGGAAAACCAACGTGACAAGCTTCTCCAGGAGAATCCATAGCACACCATCTTCCCCTCCAGTCCTCCTTTTATGCTATTGGCAACAATCCTCAAATGGGCCATTCACACTCAGCACCACACTGATTCAGTTCAGCTGAGTGTTACAAGGTGACCATTAGTTAATTCACCACACTTGCAGAATTAACTTGAAGTAGATTGTAATAAAGATGCATACTGTAACCTGACAGTGACTCCTAAAAATACATTTTCTAGAATGCCTCTGAAAACTTTAATGGAATGTTACACATATGTAAAAGTATTCACACTGTGTTTTAAAGGAGACTAGAAAGAAGTATGCCAAAATGGCAGTAACCCTGAATCAAAATGGTAGCAGTGATTATTTTCCTTTTCTTTGTTTCTAAAGTATATACAAAATGATCACAATATTTTAAGTGAACTATTTAAATAAAATTAAAACCATGCAAATTATACCATAATTGTTTTAAAACACACACTAGTACTTCATATCATATTTTTCTGAGTTTCATTTCCAGTAACACACATAATATACACACATTCTAATTCCTTGAGTCAGTAATACTTCTTGGACTCGTGAGTGACTGCACCAGAGAATTTATGCAAACTTAAGACAAATCTTAGAACTGGTTCTCTTTCCAAGCAAGATGAAAGAAGTCATATTTCTAACAAGAATGCCATTTTAGGCAACTTTCAAAATGTTCCTATATATTGTAAATAAGTGGTAAAATTTTTACCAGAATAGTAGTCTTTTGAAACTACAAGCCTATAATGTATAAGATTAGAGATTAAAAGTATAAAAGGTACATTTAACTTGATATTCAGATAAGGCTGTTAGAGTAGGTCAGTGATGGCGAACCTTTTAGAGCTTTCAATGATACAGCCTGCTGCGGCATGAGTGCCATAGGTTCACCACCACTGGACTAGGTTATTCACAGAATAAAGAAACTTCTTCAAAAATCAGAAACTTCCCCAATTCAGTTCTGAACATATAAAGGGCCCCAATCTTGAGAAAAAAAGAAATTTAAAGCAATACATATATGCATGCAGGTAGTGCACTTTATTAGTAAAACCATTTTATTATGAATTTTTTTCAAAATTTTGAATGTAACAAAACATCTAGCTGCATGGGGAAAATGTTGAGGCAAAATATATATTTTTAATGATTCATTAGAATAGAATACTATCTTAATTGAAATTATACTGCCCTATAAAATGGGGGGCTTTGGTTCACTCCACCCCACATTATAAAGATAGTTTAAATTATGTTAAATTCACACATTTCAGAGCATGCCTAGTTAACCTCAGGCCCATCAGAAATGTAGTGTTAGACTGAGAAGTGACTGGAAAAGTTATCCTCTAGGGAAGATGAAGTTAAAATATACAAACTGAATCTTATAACAATGCTGTAGTCATCAAATTTGCCATTTCCAAATTCAGAATATGTATCCATCACTCCAATATATTTTGATACAGTGTCTCGCCCCAGACCCTCCTCTACCTCCAGTCTTATTTTGAGTCCCAGGAAAAGAGCGAGAGAGAAATAGAAATAAAAACTCAGTTATTTTTAACGTAATATTCTTAAAGTACACTCAGGGATAAAAAATACTCATGTAGTACCTCTTTGATTAACAGAATGGAATGTAGGAGAGAAGGAAGAAACGAGAAAAGAACAAGGGGGAGAGGAAGTGAAAGAGAGGGAGAGACAGACAGACAGAGAAATAAAGAGACAGAAACAGGAAGAGGTACAGGGACAGGGACAGAGATAAAGAGCCTTCCCAAGGTCTGAAAGAAATCCCTGTAGGCAGATCAGTCACATGTCCCAGGAAATAGTGGAATACAGTATCCAGTACATGTGCAGCACCTAGGATCAGCAGTAGTATGGGGCAAAAGGATATTTCAGAAAGGAGACACGAGGACCTTTTTTTTTTTTTTTTAAATTTTTCTTTTTGAGACATGGTCAGTTCAGGCTGGCCTTAGGCTCACTTTGTAGCCCAGGCTGGTCTCTAACTTGCAACGATCCTCCTGCCTCAGCCTCCCAAGTGCTGGGATTACAGGTGTGTGCTACCATGCCTGGATAGGACCTTCTTTTTAAACTACTGGGACTTATATTTGAGAGCACATATGAGGCAAGCCTCCTCAAAACTGCCACTGAGATTAAACTTAATTGGAAGAGGAAATGCCCGTAAAACACATTTTACAATAAAGTTTAATTCTATTTTAACATGGTCATTTACAATTGTTCGAGTTAAATAGCAGGAAAAAATATGGCGCAGAGATAGTATGGTTTATCCATAATGCTCAAATGTCACTTGTGTCCCTGGGTGTTATCATGAAAATGTCAAAATGTAACATATCCATGGATTAATGACTGTATCACAACTTCCAACATAGGCTTATTCCATCTGGAGTCCAGGAAGCTGGAGAGCCCTAGATGTTCTAGAGGGATTCATGTGTTCTGTGAGAAGTTTTATAGTAATTTTGGTGATACTCTACAAACAGAATACTAATATAAGACAATAAATACTCAGCTTAAGATTTAGCAATCCAAAAAAAAAAAAGATTTAGCAATCCAATGCAATCTGAGTGCTATCATTGTGTTCATAACTGAGTTTGGTGCTGTGTCATCTTGCGAAATATTGGCATTTTCTTTTAATGTGTAAAGTTAGTAGATTTGTTTGAAATATACCAGTATATTAGAAACATGGGCTCTGGAGCCTAGAATGCCCAGGCTAACCTTGGAGAGTTGGTAATTATTCGCTGTAGATTGATTACTGAAAAGTTTTATTGTGCCCACTTCATAGGGTTGTTGTAAAGGAGTGTGTGTATATATCTATACATTATTTAAAGAATCTACTTATCTATTCATCCAAAGTGTCTAGCACATAGCTGGAGTTTTATGTGTAATTTATTATTGCTATTGTAATTTCATTATTATTACTTTGTGTTGACAGTTGTATAGGTACTATAGGAGTTTAGAACTAGTTTCATAAATGCACATTAAGCAACATTATGATAGAATATCAGAATCTATAAGGTAAATAGGAAGTAACAAGACATTTTTTTCTTTAAAGTTCACATATGACCAAAATACAATAAAATACTTTTAAAACTTATATCTCTCCTATCCTGTATATCTTGAATTATGCTATTTTAACCCTAAGGGAAAACATGTCATTTCTGAAACCTGAATCTGGTAACAAAACAAGGCTTACTAGTATTTTGGTGGCCTATCCTCAATCCAAATCTTCGTCTATCTATAAAACAAAGTAATAACTATACATGGTCAGGGAGAGCAGCTACTACCACTTCTTGACACTATCCAAATCCAGTTTCATGAAAGTTTTAATAAGTATTTGGCACTAAAATACCTATTATCACAAAGCATCAATTCTTTCTAAAGAATGAGAGTGAATGCTCAGTTGTGCTTTCCCTTAGATAATTTTATATAAATCAATAAAAGCTATCACAATTCCTTTAGGAATTAGCTCGGGTATGAACAAATAAAGCCAAATACTGAGGGTACACATTTTCTATTGCTATGCCAGGACAACCTTTGTTCTCATTTGCTGGGATACTAAAGTACTCCATTTGTATTCATCATATATGTCATAATTTTCTTGCTTAAATTTATGATAAGAAATTTTTATAGTTGTCTTTTTATAAACCTTTAAGTAATGCTCTTTTCTCGATTCTGAGTACAATAATCAATACAATTTGGATAACAGCCAATAGATGGCACTGTTCCCACTAGCTAGCAAAGACCTTATAAACATCTCATTATAGGTACAAATTACTGAGATCGAATATCTGCTTAAATCAGTGTGTCTAAATTTCTCACGGTGGGGGCATATTAAAGTGCATTAAATATGGACAAAGGTATACGTAACAGATACAGGATATGAAAGATCAATTTAAGGCAAACCATTTATTTATTTGTCTAAAAACATTCACTGAGTGACTACTATTATTAGACACTTGGAATATAAAAGTGAATATTTCCTGGTCACTTATAATTACATAATTATGAGGAGGCAAGTAAACTTATTAATGGAGATATACACATAGTGGTAAAAAAAGGATGTCATGGTCACTCAAAGCTTTTTGCAAAGGTCATGATTTCTGAGCTACTCACGAAGATGTGGGGAGGGTTTGTGGTACAACATTATGTTGAACAAAGGAAAAAGCAATGGCAAGGGAATGCAAGAAACAGTGAAATAGTGTAACAGTCAATGTAAAAAGTATGACCCAGGACATGGCAAGATATAAACCTGGAAGAACAGGTCTATAGCACTTAGGGGACCCACTATCTTTAAGAAAGTTATACTTTATCCTTCATGTTTATTCCAGCACTGGAGAGGCTGAGGCAGAAGAACTGCTGCAAGTTTGAGAGAAGAATGAACTACATATTGAGTTCAAAGCCAGCCTGAATTAGATAGTGAGACCATGTCTCAAAGAAACAGACAAAGTAAAAGAATTACCAAAACTATGCTCATTGTGTAATTTTTAATGTCTGTCTCTTCTACTTACTAGATGATACTTTATGAAGACAGGGTCATCTCCTAGTGCCTAGACTGACACTATATACAGCATCCGATGTTCAGCAAATATCTGTGGAAGGAATGTATTTCTGAAGTTCAAAGATCTACTCACACTCTCCTTGGCTGAGTACTTTCTGTCACAATCAAACATCACTTTAGGCCACCTCCAATAATGTCCATATGAGACTCCTCCTACTCATTAAGTAACTTAGTTTTGTTCAGGGACAGCTTTTCATATCAAAGCAGGAGTGAGTTCTTTCCACATGTCCAGTTAGAAGCTATTCTTTAATATATTAGGTGCCCTTTGGCCATGCCAGTTTTCTTCATCAGGGACAACTATTAAAAGTAGCACTCTTTCTAAAAGCAAGAAATTCATTCTTTTACCTTCCCAGTCTTACCAAGGTTTCTTTGTTTCTATTTTTTTCATGAATATTAATTTATGGATAGTTTAAATATCTTATAGACAAATTTCCCCTACTCTGACATTTTAATTTTTTTCCAGATTTATTGAATTACAATTGACAAAACTGTGTATACTTGAAGTGTACTATGTAATGATCTGCAATATGAATACTTATGAAATAATTACTGAAATCACACTAATTAAAATATCTATCACCTTATATATTTATCTTCTGTGTGGGTGGGTGGCCTGGAAATAAAAACATCTAAGATTTCTCAGAAATTTTCAGGTACATAGTGGATTATTACTAAGTATAGTCATCATGGTATGACTATACACTAAATATCCAGAATTTGTTCAACCTGAATTGAAACTCTGTAACCTTGCAACACCTATATAGAAGGCAGACAGGAATGCAGAGGGCTATACTTTAGAAAATATGCCGAGGTTTTCCAATAATTTCCTTTACATTAATTTCCTTGGAATGTCAAGGAAAAGAAATTGAATAGATTATAGAAAATAAAAAGATTTGAATAAACCTAAATATAAAAATCTACATTTATAAATTGGATGATACTTCTACTCAGAATATTTATTTAAGTAGTAAACTGTTCTGGAGCTTTTAAAATAGTCACCTAAAAGATTTATTTTAACTTAGCATACAATTTTTACAAAACAGATGCCACATATTAAGGCATTATATAAGGAATACAAAATAGACTTAACCTTAAGAAATTTATAGTTTAATATGAAAGTAAAATATGCATACTATAGCAATGATACAATGTTCAAAATAGTAATGCTATTTAGTGTCAACTGTTATGGTAGTTCATTTTGATAGGAGAGAGGAGGAAGACTTTATAGAGGAGACAGAATCTAAGTTAGTCTGAAGAAAAAAGTTATGTTGATATTTATATTTTTCAAGAACAAAAATATTCCTAAAAAGAGGTTCCCAATTTCAAAATTCCAAACATCAGAACACATTTGCTATTAGGTAGGTATGTGAAGCTAGTTAACATGAAAACAACTAATGGAAATAGTTACAAAGCTGTAACTGGAAATACGGTTAACACATTTTTACTAGGTTACTTACTTTGTAAAACATGTATGTTTTGAAATGCCTTAAACCTTAGTATTCAAGTAATTCCAACGCTTTGCTGCTGGTGCTTGTCTCTAAATTAAAAACTATCAATGGCTTTGATAAAGGCAAGCACTTACATTTTAGTGTCACTTTTATTATTGTAGAATTTCATCAACAATATATTTATATAAAAACTAATAAACTAGGGAGGTACATTAGTAAGACTACTTAACAAAATTTAATAAAAGTAGATTGGAGGGAATGAAAGAAGAAAAGAATAAATAATATTGAAAAGCATTAAAAGTAGATCTGGAAAGAAAATTCAGAGTGAAGTTTGCCAAACAGGATAAACAGCATGGTCTGGGAATAACAATTTATTAGACAACATCTTAGCAATTATTTTTAAGAGAATTTCTGACTTTTAACTATATTACTTCAAAGACAATGCTTATATAAGACTATTTAAATGAAAATCAAGGGTTCATCAAACAATAAATAATGATTTGCATTAATTTAACAATGCTTTTAGAAGTTATTTCTCTAAGTTTATCAAATTCTCAGGATACAGTTCACTTAAATTTAGAATAAATCTGAATACATGATTATGGAGATACAGGCAACAAATTTATGTGTATTATTTATAGTTAGTACTTGACTATAAACCCTTTAAAGATAACACATAAGAATTGCTTATCTAACAAATGTTTTTATTTATTATTAGAGAAAACCAAATAACAATTTTTAGGTAAACCAACTGAAGAAAAAGAACCTTGGTTTATTGTGGCATAAATGATTTTATTAAAATTAGCTTTATACTTTTACACTATTTAAAGCATAAAAGAGCCTTGTCAAATAGCTGAATGAAACCCATCTACAACTAATCTTCCTGTGGTCTCAGTAAGATAGTATAGTCAAAACAAAGATTACAGGTGGGAAATGTCAGTTATTTTACTAATTATGGAAAACAGTCTATACTGTTCTCAGGAAAAATAAGGCACTTTTTAAGTTAAATAAAATATTTTAATTAAAACTTACTATATGAGATTATAAAAGCTTTAAGGATAGGTGTGTTTTTGTATCCCTTATAGTATCTCACTAGTTTTACACAGTATATGGTAAAATGTTTTTCTATTAAAACATTTTCTGAATGAACCCAATACCAATCGGCTATAAAAGATACAACACTTAGTGCATAAATAAAGCTAGATTGGTTGTTTACAGAATTTGGTAAGAAAAATATTATATTAATACTTTAGATCAATGCTTTGTAGTTTACATATTTAGATAAGTATTTTTGATAAACAGTTTTGACAATATATAAAATTTTGCATTACTGAAATCTATATTGGGAAGATGGTGAATCACATAATTATTTATAAGAGTGTATCAGTATAAAATCTAGGAATATATTTGTAAGCCATTTATGAGAACACAAAT